>JAUZST010000637.1:603-16877 GCA_034779995.1 Parotocinclus haroldoi
TTTTGAGCAGTGTATATTATTTATATATTATATATATATATATATATATATATATATATGTTATACACAAAGTTAAAACAGTGAAATTTAGAGTAGACTCCTCTCAGTCAGTATAGTCCATAAAGAAATAGAACAGGACATCCATTAAAAAAACAATTTTTTTCATTTTATTTTATTACTAACTCTAAATTGTAGTCTAAATCTGGGATTTTGTAGGATTATAGTCAGGTTTACTATTACACAGTTATACACAGTTCATAAGGATTGTCATTTTTATATGTAGGTTGAATCTGAAAGTTATTAACGGAAACAGAACCAGCTGTGTAGGAGACTTAATATTAAGTCACATTAAATGCTGCAGAACTGGCAGAAACAAGTGGGACCTATGTAGGGCTCGCCAGAAGTGTTCTTTGTGGACAAATTGTGTCCAAAATGCCATGCCTATGATATGGAAACAAGACTAAGCGACTCAAATTTGCATGAAATCATAGTGGGAATATGTGACTAATGTCTGAGATAGCTGAAATTAGCAGGCTTATGACATTATGTCTTTCCTGTGTCCAATTAAAACCACTGTGCCACTGGTTCCATGTTCTGAATTCTGATGTCTTTTTCTCTCACCTTCTAGTCCTTGTACCTGATCCGTCAAGAAATGAAGGTCTCCCAGAAGCACCTGGGAGACTTCTGTGAGGCTTTGAAGCAGTATCTGAAGAACGTCTCTGCTCAGAGAGACTGTTTCCAGTGAGTGTGTGTGTGTCTTGTGCCCATATTTGTATGATTTGTATATGTCACTCATCATCTTTCATGTTTATAAACTGTCCTTCACTTCTGATAGCTGCACCGTCTTCTTACTCTTAAGGAGAAATATTTCAATATGTATTTTAATGTCATTATCTTTGTTTTAAAGTGGGAATAGACTCCACAGGTTCTTTTCAGGTAACTATAAGGTAAACAGGCAATTAAATTCCAATTCACTGTAAATGATGTGAATTTAATCTCTCAACAAAGACCCAGCGTCTTCAAATCAACAGATTTATTCAGGAAATGTATTATATTTAAGCTTAATATGTTTCCAAATTGTATTTTTGCTTTGATGCAATGCTCAACATTTTGACTGCAAAATGTTCAAATATAGTAATCACTGTTCTGCTTACACTAATACATTTGTTGCTCATGATCTGCCCACTACATGAAGAAGTGCAGAGAAAGTCCGTATATTTCACAAGCTTGGGTACCCCAAGAAAGCAGTCAGATTCCCAAATCTCATCAAGTAAATAAATGAGAATAGTTATATTGCAACATTTAAAAGCTGTTGTGCTGTAAATATTAAAAAAAAAGGTTTATAACATGACATTCAATGCTAAAAATTAAGTAAGGGTTAAATGGTTATGAGTCTTTCTCAAGGACAGTGGCAAGTTGTAGAGGTGTGTTTGAACCCTGGACTCTCTGACTCATAGTCCAGTACCTTACCCACTAGGTAGGCAAGGCTAGCACAGTATCCACAAAATCAAATCAAAAACAGGCACATTCCTTGCTTTTCTTTGTGCGTCTCATCTATCCAGGTGACCAGTGCCTACTGTCTCCCTCACTACATAAAAAATTTAACTAGAAAATCTAATCAGACATAGCTATAACCACTTCTTTACTCACTTCCCTTCCATATGCACCCTTCTCCACCTGGAGACAAAATGTCTCTCTGTAAAACATATCCGTCTGCAGGATAAAGGAGAGAGAAAAGTCAGGATTATACAGGAGCATGCCTTAGTGCCTGTATTTGCCAGCCAGCTCTAAGAATGATCTCATTCCTTTTCACT
Source organism: Parotocinclus haroldoi (assembly GCA_034779995.1). Taxonomy (NCBI): domain Eukaryota; kingdom Metazoa; phylum Chordata; class Actinopteri; order Siluriformes; family Loricariidae; genus Parotocinclus; species Parotocinclus haroldoi. The sequence continues at coordinate 2,418 of JAUZST010000637.1, forward strand.
CCCTTTTTGGACTTGGGTTATATGCATCTATCCATGACCCAAGTAGAAGCCCAGAAATCATACATCTATACACCCAATTATCCACTTTCTTGGATTCAAAGGGAGCCCAACACGTCTCTGTATTGATGGGTAAAATCAATTTAGAACTTACAACCTGTAACATGTAGATGACTTAATTATGTAGTGCAATGCCATAACAAAGCCGTGAACCTGTGGCCAATAGACACAGTTAAGCTATCTGCATGCAACGTAACGTTACAAGCAATTCAGGGAACTGCTGCCATCCAGTGGCAGGTTGCTTCGTAATCAGAATTTTTATAATGTAAGAGGAAAACAGTGTACATCATTCAGTGTATCAACTTTGTTTACATCAATGTACTCTTTCACTTATCACTCATCTTCCTTCTGTTTTCTCTTTTCCCCTTTCTTCCTCTACTCGTTTCTTTTTTTTTCCCCCAGTGTGACTGCAGTGCGGCTTCCTGATGGTCTCTCTTTTGTTATGTATGAATTCTGGGATGGGGAGCAGGAGTGGAAAAGGTGGCTCACTCACTCTTGCTGTATCACTGTTTGCTCTCTTAACATTCTTTGTTCAGAACCTTATGCAAGTGGCAATATCAATATAAAACTGTTTTTTATCCCTGATCTGGCTGGGTTGACAGTCCTTCCTGAGAAGCAATTTGTCTCCCTCAATATGCAATTGTAAACAAAACAATATAGTTCTAAACAACACTATAATATACACAGAAGGAACTTGTGCTAATAATATATGAAAAGTAATATTTTGTAAAAAATTATCCAATCCTTCATTTGCCTCACAGTTGTTTGGTTCACTGCCTACCATATCTGAACTCAAACACACATACACCATACAAGTAGCTACAGAGCAAGCTAGAAAGTTTGTGAACCCCTTAGAACTGCTTTCTCCTTACAATGCTGCCCTGCACTGTACTGTAATGGATATTATCCAATATGACAGGGTCCTTAGGGTTGCTTAGAGGTTTACCTTGGGTTCCTAGGACCTCATGGACTACTATATGCCTTGCTCTTGGAATGATTTTTGTTGATTAACCTCTCATGGGGAGGGTAATCATGGTCTTAAATTTCCTACAACAAAATGCATACACACCTTGTTTGACTGTGAAATGGTAGAGTGCAAAGTGCTGTATCTGGGTATTGTTTTAGCTTTCCCAGCCTGATGATTAACAACAGCTCTTTTCCTGAGGTTCTCCTTTTATTCATGCCACGATACATTTTCACAAACATATGTTGTGAAGATCAGACATTATTAGATCCCTGTTCTTTCATTTCAGCAGAACTCACACCTCATTGATTGAAAAGACCATGTTCAAAAGCTAATCTAAGCTAAGCTATCTACTAATTCTACACCCTTTTAAAGTGGATTCTCTTTATCTACTTTCAGGTTGTTTGTGAAAATCTTATTGTGTTTGATGTCATAAATATGCAAAAATTCTAAAGGGTTCATAAATTTCCAAGGACTACTCTAGCTACTGTTCAATAGTAAACTTAAAGCAAAGGTTGTGCCAGACTTAATGGAACGCATTTTGTTCACTTCATTACCTCACCGCTGAATCTTTTGTATTAACATGACTGCCATATCTGAACAGTGCAGCCTTATCTCCTAATGCATGTATGTCTATGGAGGCAGGATAGTCTCAATTAAAATCATCATAATTCATTTTGGTTTGTCACAAATGCATCCCCCACCTGACACCCTACCAGAAAAATGAAATTTCCACCTATGATGTGCTGTACTTACCTACAGTACTATGGATAAGAGATTTATGACTTATTGATGCTCCATGGGATGTGCTTAGAGAGTAATGGCTCTCACCAGCAGTGTGTGCTTTATTAATAATTTAATCACACATACATTTTGCACACTGGCTAGAGGAAACTCATGGTTAAATTAGGTACAGACTATAACATGTTTTTCACAGTCTATGAAGGGTGTAGGTTCTTAAAAGGTGTAGTCTCTTAAAATATACTAGTACTCTAGTATATTTTATACTCTAGTATATAATACTCTAGTATTGTTTGGGCTGGCATTTAATGTAAGTTATGATGTATTTCACAATTCCTCAGACATCTCCAGAGTGCAGTCTGCAAGGCCTTCCAGCATGTGAAAGTGGACACGCTGTGCCAGCCTGAAGCCATGTCCTGTGTGGCTGTGCCGGGTAAGCTGCTAAAGGACTGACTTCATACTGCTGCTATTTGTAGTTTAGCGTCTCTTTGTGTTGCCGAGGTGGATTTCATTGGAAACTGTGTTTTTAACTGATAGTAAAAGCGTTGTCAGCATGTGCCTGTTGTGGTCAGCAAAAACTACTTTTAAACTACTAGTAGCAAAAACTACTACTAATTCCTGATTTCATGGCTTTTGATTCTCACACTTTTCAATCTCAACTTAAATGGAATAGAAGCTGACTGGTTTGTACATTGGTACATATACAGCCGGAAACAGAATGTAAACATAAGTTACTACATGTTTGCTGGAAACAGCAGTGTCTGAGGGTCACGGCTGAAATACCAACCAATGTGAGGGTCAGGTGACGTGTTCATAGAAAAAGTGTCGGCCCCAAACCCGAATAAAAGGGGAGTGCTGCATCCAGCATAAAACCTGTGCCAAATCTAATCTGCTGATCAGGATAACCTGATGTTGCGACCCATAGAGGAAGAAGCAGAAAGACAATTTCTCACATTTTAACCTTTCTTCTGGGTGAAGTTGTGGGGACTCTGTTATCTATCCCTGGAGAAGTCGTTGAACAAGTGTAGGCATGCTTACAGACAGAACGCTAGTCTATTGCAGGAGGAGGTGAAGGTCAGTGTTGCAGTGTAGGTAGAAGATTCCTTGACCGTCCTCCTGTCCTTCTGGCCCGTTCAGTCGTGTCTGTATGTGACCCGCAGTGCAGTTCAAAGGCACCAGCAGGACACAAACTGAAGTATACAAGATTAGTTGTAAGATTAATATTATTAAACGGTTTTATTTTAATAAAATTGGACAGTTAAGCTAATACATTGTATTTTAACGTGCATAAACTTCTGAGATTTGAACAAATCATTATTATCCTGATGAAGTCAGGGGTCAGTTTGGTGAGGTACTATGATGGTGATGTCACCCATAGCAAAATTAAACACATATATTAGAATAAACTGACCTCAAACAACATCAAAATAGGAAAGTAAAGAGAGTAGCAGAGACATCTAAGAGAAAAATCATAAGTTCTGTTGAAAAGTCCAGGCAGTGTGCACTCAGGAGGAGTGGTTAAAAATTTTGAAGAACCTTACAACCAAATTCTCAGGGGAAAAACTCTGGAGCACCCTCCCATCCCATAATACAGAGTGAGTCAAATGTCACAGGACACCCATTTATTTTAGAAATAAAATGGAAATGACATATCTGAATACCCCAGCATGTAATGGGTGATGGATCTTTTAGGCTATGTCCAGAATATGGCCGCCATTTTGAATACTGGATGAAGGGCAATTTTTTGGAAAAGGGCAAATTCATTGGAGAGATGGTGATGTAGCAAATCAAAGAAGACCAGAATTATCTCAGAAATTAAGTATCTCTTGTGGGTCAAACGTTGTGAAAAGAAAAAGTCTTTCAAGTTATGGAGTTCATAACAGGTAATTGAAGATGGAATTTATAATGATTTTCGGGGAATGCAGTTGCCGTTTCATGCAACACTGGACATGTCCTGTGGCTTTTGATTCACACTGAACTAAGATTGGGCCAGATATAGTACGTTATAAATTTATCAGGCACCTCACTCATAGGGCATCATCACTGCTCCTCAGACACTTTCATACGATATGGGAGCAAACAAAATCCTGCCTTCTCTGCATTGTTCCTCTCTGGTGCACTCACATCTAAAAAGCAGAGCCCAAGGACATCTGTGCACTATGACTCTGAGTCAAGCCACACCTGGAAGACCTGGACATAAACACTCACCTCATAGACCAGATACATTCCAGCCTCATCCTGGCATAGGACATAAGAGAATTATCATTCGAAATATGATTGTGAAGTTTGATCCATGCTGTTAACTCTGGTGTATGCTCAAAAGCCTGTCTTTTTCTGTCATATTAAAACAGATATTGTGGAACATCCTCCTGCAAAGCCTTTCACTTATAAAATGATAAGAACAATTTTACTCGTAACAACAGACGCGACATTTTGGGGAATACTAGGTTTGATGAGTTCAATTTCTGCTTGATGATATGATCCGAATTTAGGGGCAGCAGCTATAATCTAATTGATCCAACGTGTATTCTGTCACCTTCCCAATCCGAAGTAATGCAATGTTGTTAATTAACATCCTTAACATCAATCAAGCATTGGTTGAATCCCTGATTTTAAACTACATTTTCAATGAAATGGAATAAATAACAAAGCGTTTTAATTCGACAGTATTCAAGTGACGTGCTCTCTGTAAATAAAATAAATAAAATAAATGACTAACTGTGCCAAATTCCATTCTCCAGGTTTGATTTCCAGCCCAGACTCTGTCTAGGTGGAGCTTGAATTTTCTCCCTGTTTCTGTGTCTGGGGTTTTTCTCTGTACTGTGGTACCTCCCAAATTTCAAAGATGGAGTGACTTAGTATACGCAGAAACACAGTAGGCGCAAGTGTGCGCATGAGCCCTGTTATTAACTGACAACCTGTCAGGGTTTTTCCCACCTTGTGCCCTATGCTGCCAGTTAGGCACCGGCTCTATTTGACCAGGAACTGGAAGTGGGTATGAAAATTAATAAAAGAATGATGTACAAACCATGTAACCTGCTTATTCTAATCCACGCTGTCTCTCCCTTCTTATAGCTGCCTGGTGTAGCCTCAGTAAAGACTGAATGGAACAGAGCCAGTGTGCAGGTGGAATGACCTCACCTCGTGTCTGAATATCCTCACACTCCTCTTATATCTCCCATGATATCTCAGTGCTCCCTCTATCTAACTCTCTTTCTCTTTTTCCAAACCTGCTCTATTTCTCTCTCTTTTCTAACTACTTGTTTACAAGATGTTTGTTTGACTGCAGAGAATGTTGAACATTGTAGCAGCCCTTTCTGTCTCTGATTATTTACTGTCAGGAATGGAATTGGCATGTAATACTCTTATATGGCTTGTGTGTGAATCAAAACTAAATTGAAATAGAAAAAGTATCCAGGTTTCTATTCTCTGCTTACAAAAATATGATGAATATTAATTTATTCACTATTTGTTAACACTTTTGTCTTAGATCATCCATAGAGGTCAGATAAGAGGAGGATAATGTAACAGCAGATGATTTTTAAAGTCTGTGATGGGCACTCTAATCTGCCTTGAAGAAAAGTTTATATTTAAAAGTCTATATTTAATAATCCACCCAGAAACGCACAATCAGAGCGCTGGTACAACATCATGCACAATGGAATGGTGTGGTATAAATAAAGTTTACAAAGCTAGAGGCTCTTATTTAAGAACAGTAAGGGAATATAGGGATTGTTCATGAAGAGGACATGTATTGAACATATAATTCACATAGATATATACTGCTCACAAAAGTTTTTTATGTGTATTATGTTGTGCAAATTTATTTTGTTGTGCATTCCATGACCCAGAAATCTGATGAACAGTTCATTGTTCACCCAACATGAAGGAATGCAATCCCCTGATCCTATTATGTTACTCTGAATTATATTACTTTCCATAACAGACCAAAAAGCCTCATGGCTAATTAGGACATGTAGAATTGTTGTATATGTGAATGAAAACATTTGAAATCCAAACCCAGGTGTAGCTGTTTGCTTAGCCATGAAACTTAACTTCACCTTCCCTGTCCCTGACATGAGTGCATGCTTCAGTGAATGTCCAGTTACTTATTTGTTGTAGTATTTAGATATGATACTTTCAATGGATTTTGTGCATTTCTTAATTTTATATTACTCTATTAATAGTAGCAAGTGATCTGAGAACTGAACGTATAAGAAATCCAGTATGAAAACACTTTTATGGTATTGTTTAACAAGATGAAAAATCTTTTATTCCTGTGTATGTTTGTGTAAACTAGCTTTCTCTGAATGCTGGTAGAGATTTATTGCAGGGAGGCAAATATTTGTCTTAACTTTGTTAACCTAGATTATGTAGTGCTGTAATTCTATATAGTTAAAATCAATTAAAAGTGAATAAAAATCTCATCGTTTCATTTTTTCGTACCACACATTCTGCTAGACCAAAATGTAACAAAACATGTTCACTTATTCAAAACTTACTTTCAGTTGTGAAAAGGCAAGCTTTAAATTCAAAATATAAATGAATGCAAATTTGAGCATTCACACATGCCATAAAACATGCCACTGTTTAAACTTTTCCATTGTGTTTGCATCAACATGACGTGCGCACAATCATATGACGGTCCTACCGACCACAAACACATTGACGTGCAGAAAACAAAAATACTACTAAATATCTTATCATTAGGCTTATTCCTTTGGCATTTTTAGTTTCATGGTTGAAAACATAATTTCAGCAGGCAATTTTAAATGACAAATTATTCATGAACTTAAAGATATATAAATAAACACAAATGTAACAAGAGTATATTTTTCAAAAATAGTCTTTTGGAACACTTGTGTCTTATATGTAACACTTTACATGTCCATCAGGGCAATATCAGAAAATATGCCACAGCACCTCATCTATATCACCATGTTCTCCCTGGGTAAACAATGGGGGAAGGATATTCTGGAGTGATGCATCCAATCCGCCAAATTAAAAATAAAAATAAAATAAGAAATAAAAATAAATTGTATTTGAAAATAAAATTTATTTAACCTACAATTAAACTAAAGTGAATCTGTGAAAAAAAGTAAAAAATAAATAAATAAAAAAAAAACAGGATATATATATATATATATATATTTATTTATTTATTTATTTATTTATTTCAACCATTGGTGCTGCAGCGGATCCGAGAAATACAAAAAAAAAAAAATCAATCAAAATAAATCAAAAGCAAAATCAAAATCAACAAGCAATCAAAAAAGTCTGGTCTTACTAACAATTAGTGAGCACATCTGCAAAGTGTATGCAAGTATAACATGGCTGAACGGAAGTTGCACAAATCAGAACAAGCTGTAAGAAACTTGTTTTTTAGGACTAAGAGCTACTGAGTAACCAAGGATCATCAACAGCAAGGTGGAGCAGGCAAAAAAGAAAGCGACAGCAAGCAAGGTTGGTGCACTGGGGAAATCGGCAGGCCTAAAACAATCTGCACAAACCCTCCATACTAAGAATTTTCTTTGTTAATGTGCCATCCAAATCCAAATCTATATATTTCATTATTATAAGTTTGTCAAACAGAACCTTATTTACAGATGCTTTCCTGTTGGTATGACACAGGACTTATCCCAGTCTTCTGCAGTCCAATCCCTATGCTTCCTGTAGAATGTCAGTCTGTCTTTGTTTTTCTTGGAGAGAATTGGCTTCTCTGTTGCCCTCATTTTTACCCCAGGCCATTCTCCAAAAGCATTTGCCTATGTGTACGTGAAGATTTTACAAGCAGTAATGTAAAGCCTTGCCTGTGAAGCCCTTGCAAGGCAATGATGACGGCACCTGGTTATCAGAGGGTAACCATTGTTAGCTGAAGAACACGATTTCAAGCACCTCCCTCCACGGAAGCAACCAGTTTGCTCTTCTAATTCAAGCATGACAGAGGCATATCAGTTGCCTTGTCCTCATTTACACTTTCTTCCAAGTTAACTTGAAGATCCTTGAAATGGCATGTATGATAGCAGATCATTTTGTGGCAGGGCTGAAATGTAATTATGATTAAGTTAATTTTTACATTTATCTGCAGTTAATCCATCATAAACACTGAAGTAACAAAACCATCATTTGTGTCAGACTCAAAATAATTTTGAGCACTGCATTCATGAGGGGTGGATTAGTTGGTAGCACTGTGACCATACAGCGAGAAAGTTCTAGGTTTCCTCTGGTTTTCTCCCACAGTTCAAAGAGTGTTAGGTTAATTGGTGTCTCCAAACAGCCCCTCTTGGGTGAGTGTGTATGACTGTGTGAGTCTATGTAACCTGTGATAGACTGGCAGCATTTTTAATTTTAATAAACATTTAGTATTTATTTAATTAACATCTAGGCCACCCATGGAGGACGGGTCCCATGTTGAGTCTTGGTCCTCCCAAGGTTTCTTCCTACCATTTTAGGGAGTTTTTCCTTTCTACTGTCGCCCTGGGCTTGCTCAACTTGGGATTGGCCTTTTAGATAATGTATTACCGTAAAGCTGCTTTCAGACAATGCTACATTGTAAAAAGCGCTATACAAATAAAATTGAATTGAATTGAATTGAACATGTATTACTATGACTAGTGTACTAGGTCATTTTGTAATGCTCTGGCAATGTTCCTCCTGTTTCTTCTTGCACAAAGGAGCAGATACCAATCCTGCTGATGGGTTAAGGACCTTCTACAGCCTTGTCCAGCTCTCCTATAGTAACTTAATGTCTTCTGTAATATCCTCTATATTTTAAATATTTTAAAATATCCCATAGTTTCTGTAAGCAGTAAGCTGAATTAAGTTGATGCTATACTCTGATTTTAAAAAGTGTCTCTGTAATTATCTTTTCAACCAGAAAGTCAGCTAAGGCACAAAAAAAGGCAGTAGACAGGCAGTCCATCAGCAACTGGAATGTCCATAGAGTAATGCATATTTAAATATTAAGTCCAATGCTTTAAAATGAATAATCTTCCCAATTGTAATATTTACATTGTACTTAAAATGATTTGATAATTGAGCACTGAATACATAAATGTGTTTAATCACATAACATAGACAATAGTTTGTTGGAAAGTGTATAGCTAGCTGTCACTAAAGTGAGAAGGAGAAAAGATAAATTGTATATACAATCTGTTCTAAAAGGGGTTTTCACTTTTCTCCTTCATATGTTGTTAATGCAGTGTTGCACAAAATTCAATGACAAAGTAACGGACCTCTGGCACTCCCTCAAGCAAACAGACAAAGACATGCACACAGGCAAGTGCGCTCACATTTACCCTCAACCCTCCACCCTTGGCTTATAGAAGTCTCCAGAGTGACTTCTGGTGGTCATAAAGGATAATGTGTACAGAGTATTAATATTTAATAATGCATCTCACTTTCTCGAAATAGTGGTGTTACTGCTACTCCTACAACTGCACTGCATCAACAACATCTGTTGTCTCCATCCTACATATATGCACCCACAGACTCTCAAACATCAATTCAGTATTTTGTGGTAATAGTAGTATGCACCAGTTAACAATAGAAATTAGTAATGGCAAATGACCTAGGGAAAACACACATGCATATTGCCTTAGCAGGACAACTGATAGTCTACATTAATGTAATAAGATGTGTTTATTAAGTATAATTGTTAAAATGTGTCTGGTGTGTTTGTGTATGTTTGTGAATAAAGAAATTGAGGATCTACCTGCAAAGATCCAACATGCTTTTCTCTTTTGACTGAAATAATTTGACCTATGCACTCACTGGCCATTTCATTAGGTACATCTAGTAGCAGGTTGGACCTAATTTTGCCTTCATAACCACCATAACTACACCTAAAAAAACTAAAGGGAACACTTCAACAACAAAATGTAACTAGTGTGTAAAGTGTTGTCTTTGTTTTTTTTTAGCAGTATATTTGTTATATATTCAACAACGGTGCCGGAAACATTCCTCAAAGGTTTTTGTTTATATTCACATGATAGCATCAAACCGTCAAATAAAACTGAAATCTGCTACCTTGTTTTAACAATGGTATAATAACCATACATAACATATTGTCGCATATATCTATCATACCATTGGATGCCTTTGCTGAAGCATAGACGCTTCCTTTTGGCATTCCATCTCATATACAGGGGGTACGGCAAGTATTCAGACCCCTTTAAATTTTTCACTCTTTGTTTCATTGCAGCCATTTGCTAAAATCAAAAAAGTTAATTTTATTTCCTATTAATGTACACTCAACATCCCATCTTGACAGAAAAAAAGACATGACAATTTTTTGTAAATTTATTAAAAAAGAAAAACTGAAATATCACATGGCCATAAGTATTCAGACCCTTTGCTGTGACACTCATATTTAACTCACAAGACCTCAGAGAACCCACAGTGCATATCAATGCAAATGAGAATCATAAGGTTGAATAATCTGCCCAAGGAGCTCAAAGACAGAAATGTGGCAAGGCACAGATTTGGCCAAGGTTACGAAAAATGTGTACAGCACTCAAGGTTCCTAAGAGCACAGTGGCCTCCATAATCCTTGAATAGAAGAAGTTTGGGACGACCGGAACTCTTCCTAGACCAGGCGCAAACTGAGCAATTGTAGGAGAAGGTCATGCTATGGGGGTGTTTTTCAGCTACAGGGACAGGACGACTGGTTGCAATTGAATGAAATATGAATGCATCCAAGTACAGACATATCCTGGAAGAAAACCTCTTCCAGAGTGCCCAGGATTTTCAGACTGGGCCAGAGGTTCACCTTCCAACAAGACAATGACACAGCTAAAATAACAAAGTAGCGGCTTCGGAACAACTATGTGACCATTCTTGACTGAACCAGCCAGAGCCCTGACCTAAACCCAAGTGAGCATCTCTGGAGAGACCTGAAAATGGATGTCTACAAACATTCACCTCCAACCTGATGGAACCAGAGAGGATCTGCAAGAAAGAATGGCAGAGAATCCCCAAATCAAGGTGTGAAAAACTTGGTGCATCATTCCCAAGGAGACTCATGGATGTAAAGGAAGCTTGTGTTATGGATCGGAGAGAGGACCCAAGGATGAGGGAATTGGGGAACGAACGACATATAATAATAAGGGTGTGAACAGAAAGGGAAAGAGCAAAAGGTTCTTCCAACACAGCAAACTAAAAAGGGGAAAGTTCAGCACAGCAGGGATGAGTCCCGTGAGGAAATGGCACCCACAGCTGGTGAACAGAAGTATCAACTGCATGGGGCACTGAAATGATAGAGGGCAACCATGCAGAAAGCATGAAAACACGCTGCGCAGGGGCGCATCTCAAATTGACTGACGCCGGAGAGCTCCAGAACGCCAGAGGGCAAGCATGAGCTCACGAGTGCAATGTGCACTCAGCAAAGAAGGGCTGGGGCACGTCCCAAATGGGGTGTGCTGCCAGCCAGAGAGCACCGAGTAAGTGAGGGCGCCGGGGAAACCCTGGATCTGACCCTACTGACTAGATTACCTCCGAGGTTTCCCTCGTACACATCCGTCGGCTCAAAATGCCCCAGGATGTTACCGTCTATCTCTTTGGAGAAAATGTTGAATGTCCACCAAGACAGAACTGTGTATCTCTAACAACGTGGCAGCAAACTACGCTGAAGCTCGTTATAATATAGCAGAGCCTCCAGGTGTTTCCTATCACATCGTTAGCCACCATGCTAATAAAAGCAGCTACTGAAATTCGCTCTGTAATGGCTTCCAGCCGTGCTGGCGGTGACGAATTTGCACGCGCACGGTAGGTGCTCTAAAAGCTTCTACTAAATACTGTATAAAGGGTCTAAATACTTATGACCATGTGATATTTCAGTTTTTGTTTTTAAATAAATTTGCAAACATTTCTACATGTCTTTTTTCTGTCAAGATGGGATGCTGAGTGTATATAAATGAGAAATAAGATGAACTTTTTTGGATTTTAGCAAATGGCTGCAATGAAACAAAGAGTGAAAAATTTAAAGGGGTTTGAATACTTTCCGTACCCATTGTATATATATTTTGTTTACAGAAATCACAACTTTCCATTAATAAACCAAAGAAATTAAAAGATGTGCTTTAGATTAATAAGGTTTTGATTAGGGTTAGTGGTAGATGTAGGTGTGCCTTTATTAAGCTACATAAATAATTATGTCAATTCAAGCTTCCCACAATGATGGTGAGTGTGTGCATGTGTGTGTGAGTGAGACAGTGATGCAGTTAAATACATTTTCCCTAGTAACTCAGATAACGTCTGCCACAGTTATATGTGTGTGTGTGTGTGAGAGTCTCTGTTTGCGAATGTGGCAAATTTATCTGTGTGTGTGTGTGTTTGTTTTTGTGCTTATCTGGCAATTGAGAGATATCTTATTGATTTATGAGCCATGTGGTCGCATTGTTACTTTGCCAGGAGGCTGTCTATCCACCTGTTCATTTTACAGACATTTTACAGACATTGACACACAAACATGCACAACACAAACACACATTGCTTGGACAAACACACATGCACTTCTGACCGGTACATCTCTGAAAGCGAGGTCTGGCTTGTTTTACAAAGTGCTTATTGCGAGGCTTAAGTGTGTTATGAGACACATAAAACATTATTACTGCAGCTTAGAGCATTGATTTAATTTCTAATCCCTCAAACCCATAGTTTTCTCTGATAATCCTGTCACAGGGCACGCACACAGAGAAAAAGTGTCTGAGGATTAGAGAGAGAATAAAAAAAAAATAGAAGTCAAACGATAACTACAAAGAGTCATTGCTGAAATTATCAAATTTTTCCAGAAAACGTATTTATCCCAGATATTTATTGCAACATACACACATTTTGTTATACACATGTTTATTTCCTTTGTGTGTATTGGAACAACACATAAAAAAACAGAAAAAAATTAAATGTGATATAATTTCATGTAAAACTAAAATAATTGATTGGACAAAATTGATGGCACCCTCAACTTAATATTTGGTTGCACACCCTTTTGAAACAATAACTGAAATCAATCGCTTCATATAACCATCAATAAACTTCTTACACCTCTCAACTGGAATTTTGGACCACTCTTCTTTTGCAAATTGCTCCAGGTCTCTCATCTTTGAAGGGTGCCTTCTCTCAATAGAAATTTCCACAGGTGTTCAATGGGATTTAGATCCGGACTTATTGCTGGCCAATCTAGAATTCTCCAGTTCTTTGTTTCCATCCATATATGGGTGATTTTTGAAGTATGTTTGAGGTCATTGTCCTGCTGGAAGATCCATGACCTAGGACGCAAACCCAGCTTTCTGACACTGGGCACTACATTGCGACTCAAAATCCTTTAATAATCTTCAGATTTCATGATACCTTACGCACAGTCAAGGCACCCAGTTCCAGAGGCAGCAAAACAACCCCAAAACATCTTTGAACCTCCACCATATTTTTCTGTAAGTACTGTGTTCTTTTCTTTGTAGGCCTCATCCCAATTTCAGTAAACAGTCGAATGCAGTAAGATTGTCTTGATTATGTTGCATACTGTGGACAAAGGAACATCAAGATCTCTGGAGAAGGATCCGTAATGTTGGGAATGTTGCTATTTGTCCACAGTTTTGGTTCTCCAGTCCACAGACAGTTCTCTTCTCCTCTTTCTGTTCTCCATGCTTAGTGTGGCGCACACAGATACTCAATGCAAATATTAAGTCAACTTCTCTCCTTTTTATCTGGTTTCAGGTGTGGGCAATATAAAAATCAAACCGTGACTTAATATTTGCATTTGTGTATCTGTGTATCTGTGTGTGCCACACTAAGCATGGAGAGCAGAAAGAGGAGAAGAGAACTGTCTGCCTGAGGTGAGTTTAAACGAGCACCACATGCTTGAAACAATGGTATTTACCACAATTTTGTAAAGGTATCAACAATTTTGTCCAGCCCATTTTTATCATACTTGGCTTTATTCAGATATTTTTCTGTGTTGTTCCAATGCAGCAAAAGGCAATAAACGTGTATAACAAAACGTGTAATTGCAATACATTTCTGAGATAAATAATTCATTTTCTGGAAAAATTTCAGGGGTTCCAACAATTTTAGCCATGACTGTAAGAGGAAGAGGAAAGAAAGTGTGGTAGTGGCGGCTTTGGGGTGCCATAGTTATGAGGTGAGTGAGTCATTTTCAGTCAAATGTATCCAAGTAAGAGCTGGTTTGAGACCATCCACTTGGGTCTGGAATTACCAGCTTAAAACTGACGGATATCGCTGTGCAAAGGAGGGAGAAAAGTGAGGCTTTCCAGAAAGACATACTATCTCTGCTCTCACACTGCTCCTTGGCCATTTAATCCTTTAGGTGCTTAAATCTTAGCCTAGGGGAACAAGTAATTCCCAATGGTGGACTTCTAGCAGTGAGACTGAGGGCTGGAGGCAATTATTTTTACTTAAAGGATGTTGAATCTTAAAATGTTGAATGTGAAACAGTTATACAGAGCTACATAATCTATCATAAAACACTTTGAAATTCCATAATAATAAAATAAAATGGTGGGCTGGATTTACAGCTAAGTGGTAGCCAAAGGCTTGCCTTCTTAACTTGTTGGCTAAAACTACAATTCCAATGCTCAGCAGGAATTCTATTTTTACACGTGCCTTAAAATTCAGACACAAATCCTGGTGTGTTGGTTAGGTATGTTTTGGAAATGCTCCACATTTACAAAGAGCAATATATA
>JAUZST010000637.1:16977-47446 GCA_034779995.1 Parotocinclus haroldoi
AGAGAGAGAGAGAGATAGAAAGAGATAGAGAGAGAGAGAAAGAGAGATAGAGAGAGAGAGAGAGAGAAAGAGATAGAAAGAGAGAGAAAGAGATAGAGAGAGAGAGAGAGAGAGAGAAAGAGATAGAGAGAGAGAGAGAAAGAGATAGAAAGAGAGAGAAAGAGATAGAGAGATAGAGAAAGAGAGAGAAAGAGAGAGAGAGAGAGAGAGATAGAGAGAGAGATAGAGAGAGAGATAGAGATAGAGATAGAGAGAGAGAGAGATAGAGATAGAGAGAGAGAGAGAGAGAGAGAGATTTCCAGTTAGTTGTTAATCATCATCCAGTTCCTTACTGTACCCATCTAAAGATTATAAGTCAAATGTATTTATATAGCACTTTTTACAACAGAGCATTGTCTCAAAGCAACTTTACAGTATTGTATTATCTTAAAAGGCCAATCCCAAATTGAGTAAGCCTAGAACGACAGTGGAAAGGAAAAACTCGATGAATATAGGACTTTGGGAAACTTTGAGAGGACCAAGACTCAAAAAGGGACCCATCCTACGTGGGTGACCTAGGTGTTAATTGGTTGTAATAATAGTAAAATTAAATAAGTAATACAATTTCAATTAATAATAGCATTTAAATGCCTAATAAAATAAAAATTAAATAGTGAAATAGATTTAAGAGAAGGAGTCCTCAGGGGTAAGATACTGGAGGCATATCGTCTCCTAAGTAACTGATATTAACCTTTATCAGTAAACATGCACTCGTATTTTCTCTCTTTTTTTTTTTATTTCAAAGCACCTGATTGGAAGTCTCTGCCCGTATTCACTCTCTCATTTCTTATCTTCGTACAGTGCCATGCATCTCTTGGCAAATACCTGAGCACCCCCATCCAGCCTCTGAGGATGCTTGGAATGTGCCGTGGGCGCAGGAAGTTCCTGGCTGCCTCCATCGCCCTGCTCTTCATCCCAGCTCTCACCTGGCTCTACCTGTCTACTTCCAACTTCACAGGTACGAACCTCCTTTACTGTTCTCCATTGATTTCCCGCCTATTAAGTGCATTTCCATCTGGATGAATCTTTCCTGGCAGTGTATCCATAATTATATAGCCATAGTGAATGAATTCGTACGAGACATTTCTTTCTGACAAATGTACTGCATTGGCTGAGAAATGCTTCATATAGCGCTATTTACTAGTTTGACCTTTCTCAGTTTTTGCATTGTTAGCTAAGTAAGAAGGAATCTCATTTGCATATCATTGTGTACTGTACATATGCAGTCTTTTGAAGTTGCCTAGGGAGCTCTTGCAGTTTTTCCAAATGGAATAAGGATTGTACTGATTGTACAGAAGCTTAAAATCCCAGTCCTGCCGGCGAGTCGCTGTAGTGCCCCTGACATAGGTTATCTCTCCCACTATGGATGAGAGAGGAAAGTTTGTTATTGTGTATTTTCGAACTGAAATGAAGTTAAGACAATCTTTGTGGATGGAGAACAAGCTTTTATTCTGCAAATACACTAAAAAAGACACACACAGTTACAAATGTCAGATTTCTGCAAAACTCTGCAGGCAGTTCTATCTCAGGCAGATATGTAATGATGACAGGCACAGTCTGATTGGGCAGATTAGTCTTCCCACGAGAGGGTGTAAAAGTGCTTTCACCGTTGCCCCATAAAAAGGCTCTCAGATGGTAGTACACCTCTTGGTGGGAGTTGACCGCTAGACATGCCACTACGATGCAATCGAATACATTTTGCCCAGTGGATTTTGAAACATTTACTCTGTTCTTTAATGGTCAGTACCAGCACAGGACCACCACAGGTCAGGTACTGTTTTTCAGGCCAGCAGTGACTCAAGCTTACACTTGAATACACTTTAATAATTGGCACAGTTTTCATATTCTGGGACCTAAAGATAAATTGTATGTTTCAGTTTATGTGGCTGCCCAGTGCTCTCAATCAGGAAGAGTAAAAAGGGGTTGATGGGCAAAATTCAATCGGCTTATCAGGCAAAACCCTTCAATTAGGATGCTGTTTGCCTGTTATGGCTCCTGATTTGGTTGTATAGATGTAGATGTTGGATACACTGAGGGACTGCAGTAGGTTCCTTGTTGGGTTTAAATATCTTAGCTTGAGCTAAACAGGCTTTCTCAAGAATGACTTTTTATACCTTAATTGAAGCAGCTGTCTTGGACTGTTTAAATAATATTAATAATTATTATTGTTTGATTGTGTAACAAAACTGGAAGGGGGTCTCATGTGCGCGAGCAACACAATTGGTGGGGGCTGGTTTATTAATGGGATCTACAAACAAAATAATATGAAAATAATGGAAAAACCAACAATCTAAGGCTGACTCAAATAAATATTTGTTAAATGAATAAATGTATTTTCTTTCTTCAACTAGTTCTTTGCTTTTTAATTTTCTTGTGTCATGTCTTGATGACTTTCTCTGTCAGAGCTCTCTTTCTCTTGCTGGTCAGAGTTAAGAATTAGTTATTTGTCAGCCTTCTGTCTGCCGATTTGAGTAGCACTGTAGTGTTATCACTTCTTTCCCATTCAGAACTCTTTCGTTTTTCAAGCTTGCTCCGTTTACAAGTTGGTTCTTTTTAAACTCATTTCCGTTTCAGAATTCTTTTCATTTCAAAACTCCTTCTGTCTATACAGAGCTCTATTTTTTTTTATCTTTACAGATGTATTTTTTTTCTGCTTCTCTCAGAAACCTTTATCCATTCATCCATTCTTCTCCTTTCTTTTCTACAGAACACACACACATAAAGACAAACAATTAGCAGTTACTGCATGCGGTTTTAGAAGTGCCGTGGCTAAATTCAACCTGCTCAGCAACAACAGCCAGCAAGCAAACCCCAGAACACTCTAGGAAACGTCGTCATTCGTCATAAGCCAGTTTGCGCTACGCCTCACGACGAGCTCAAATATCTCTCTAATTGTCAGAAGTTTCTTATTGTGTGCTGCTGAGCCAGATCACCCTGTAGCTCTGAATCCATTAACTGTCCTGTGATATATGGATCTTTCTAGTGTTCCTCGAAGCCTAGGATTCAGGGTCCTTCAAATGCTGCAGAGAAAAGCAGCATTCATTTTTGAGAATCTGCAGGGTTAAAATTAGTGTCGAAGCTTTCTGTAGTCATCTCTAATCTTCAACCTTTTGTATACCAACACTAGCATATATGCATGCTAGGAGACATGCTCTCTGTCCTGTGACATATATACAGGTATGCACCCTTTAATGACAGCATAATGTTCTGTGAAACAGGTTGTTGTCTGAAATGGTCGTTGACCGGATGTTATCATTGTCTTTTTTTTAAACGGTAATGTGAATCCGCAAATGCATCAGTTACCTTTGAACACAGAAGTGGAATGCTACCGTCTACACAGCTTCCGAAGTCAAAACTGTCATGTATACCACTCCCAATATACACAACACCACGTTCTGCAATAAACTGATGCATTTATTATTGTTTTCCACGTATTGCTCTCATCAAATCCAACTGTTAAACATATACATTACAACAAGCACACATTAACGATCGCTGTAGAATCAAAATATAAATGCACACATTGAAATATAGACATATATAAGATAACTAAGATAACCCACTGGCTGCACACAGTCAAGAAGGAATGGTGAAGAAGAACTTTTTTTATACTGAACAGGCAATGCAGTTTTACCTATCAAACACTTTAAAGTAGGGATGCACCAATACTGATACAAGTATTGGGTATCGGGTTCGATTACTGTGCTCATGTACTTAAACTCGTATTTACAGAATTATTTGATACATGGCACTCGATACCAATGTATACATTTTACCAATTGGTAAACGATGGAGGCACATGATATGTGTTTAATTTTGTTGTAAATCATGAATCGTTTGAAAATCATCATGAGAACTATAATGAAATTATACTTGTATCAGAATGTTACCCAAATGTACTTGTACTTACTTACTTTAAACCTTTAAGCTGGTAAGTCCAGGACAACAATGTTAGAAGGAAGTCACAGTCAATACAATTACAGGCGCTCTGCACTTCTGGGTATACAGTATCTCACAAAAGTGAGTACACCCCTAATAAAAATGGCCAAATTGTTCCCAATTAACCATTTCCCTCCCTGGTATCATGTGACTCATTAGTGTTACGAGCTCTCAGGTGTGAATGGGGAGCAGGTGTGTTAAATTTGCTGTTATTTCTTTCACACGCCCTCATAGTGGTCACTTGGAAGTTCAACATGGCACTTTATGGCAAAGAACTCTCTGAGGATCTGAAAAGGATCTTCGTTGTTTCTCTACCTAAAGATGGCCTCGACTACATGCAGATTGTCAAGACCATGACATTGAGTTGCAGCACTGAGCCCAAGACCATACAGCATTTTAACAGGACAGGTTGAACTCAGGACAGACCTGTCCGTGGTCAACCAAAGAAATTGAGTGCACATGCTCAGTGCAATATCCAGAGGTTGGCTTAAAAAATAGACGTAGGACCGGTGCCTTGATAAAGTAACTGAGGGTAAAGGTGCTGGACTGGCCTCCAGACCTAAACTCTATTGAGCATCTGTGGAGGAACGCAAGGTCTCTAACATCCATCAACTCCATGATGTTGTCATGAAGGAGTGTTAGAGGATTCCAGTGGAAACCTGTGAAACTCTAGTGAACTCCATACCTAAGAGAGTTAAGGCAGTGCTGGAAAATAATAGGGACACTTTGGCCATTTGCACTTAGCGGTGGACTTACTTTTGCCGCCAGTTTAGACATTAATGTGAGGAGTGTACTCCGTTTGTGAGATATTGTATGCAGGTCAAGCTGGCACATACTGAATGCAAAGTAAATTAACGGCATGATAATAAATAAATAAATCTGCAAACAAAATAAAAATATATTTAAACAAAATCTTGAATTGAGACATAAATACTGTAATATTTGTGGCCGTAGAAACACTTTCAAATTTTTTTTTTTTTCATTTTTTTTATTTGCCCAGCTGTTTACAACTGCAGCGTCTGGAGTTAAAAGAAAAGATTTTATATACAGTCGATTCCAGTTAATTGGACCACCGGTTAATTGGACCAGCCGCTAATTCAAATCGAATCCTAAAGTACAGAAACAAATCCTATTATATACGTGTCATTTTATTTGCTTATTTGGACCAAAATTTTGTTTAATCGGACCAAAGATCGTGAGAGCGAACCAGGAAAAAAGACGCCACAAGTCGGCACTTAGAGCGGATACAAAGCGGGTCAGCGAGATATGGGACTATTTTTGGGATCCCAAGAGAATTTAGGCTTCTATCAAAGGTCAGGAAATCCCAAACGTTGTGTTGACAAGAGCAAAACCAGCGGGAGGTGACCACGCCCACCACTTTATTGATTTTGCTCAAGTGCAGTCAGTCAAGAGAAGGCAGATCACACTGGAATTTGGAATTGAGTAAGAACTTGTTTTTTACAGTATTATGCTTCACATGCTGAGTATCTATACATTGTGTTGGAGATCGTTTATAAAAACTTGTAAAAAAACTTGACCAACGAACTTTAACAAAGTTCATAAGCAACAGTAGTTCTTGTTTGTACGTTCGCTATATGTGCAAATCGCACAATAAAGGTTTAATAAACATTTAATATGTTACATAAATTATAACACGTCCAGTCTTGTAATATAGGGCATGTTCGATTAATCAGACCAGCCGCTTATTAGGACCAAAACAATCGCATCCCAATGTGATCCCATTAACCGGATTTGACTGTATTTCCTGAGGAGGTTGAGTTACTCTGGTTGGAGTGGCGAGCTGTTTAGAACTTTCTAGGAGTCTCTAGGATTGTACGCATTCTTTTAGGCTGTTGTGTGCTGGGGTTGCAGTGTCACAGTAAACTGACATTCATAGACTTAGCAAACCAGACTGACCATTAGAAAGACTGGCTAAATGAGGAACAGAGTTAACAGAGCAGCAGACTGCTTCTGCCGCGCCTCACATGGATTTTCTCCCTGCAGCTGTAGAATTCAGGACTCAAATCCATCTATTCTTCCATGTATCATCATCTATGCTATCATCTGCATTGTAGTACGAGGTAACCAAGAGTAACTTTATGTAGGCAATGTCCAGTGCTGTAATATGGTCTGGTCCCATCATAATGTAGGCAGTTGGCCAAGCCTACAGCAAGTTATGGTCAATGAACTGCTTAGGTGTGCAGCTGATGGATGCTCTGTTGATTACCTATTTTTTAGCATTCATCACAAAGCCCAACATCCAGTCTTAAACTTTTAATTCGAACATATTTATTTAAACCTCTCCTTGGTCAGTGGCAATACTAGCATGCACAACCCTGGTCCTGAGTCTGGAGTTATGTCTGGTTTACCACTATGGTGGTTCAGTAGATAACAGAAGGCATACCATTGGTTGAGGAGGATGCAATCCAGCACATTGAAGCCGATTTCAGGAAGTTGGAAGATGTGCACTTTTCAAGATCAGGAAGGTTCAGATACTCCAGCACTTTTAATGTTTTATATATGGCATTTTCACCAATGGAAGTTTGATTTTTATCGCTTCGTATTAGTTTAAAAAAGCCCCCTAATTTTGCAGTAAAGAAGTGTAGTTTATTTATGATAGTAAAAAATGTAGTTTATTTATTATAGTTCTCATTGTATTGTATTTTCAATTTTCAAGTATTCTATTTAGATTCTGTCTATTTGACCCATTTATTCTTATAAATACACTCTTCTATTCCTTCGTCTTCTGGGTGAGACTGAACAATAAGTTTAAATATTAAAGAGTAGTAAGCATAAACAACATCATTAGTAGCTGTAATCATGTAGCATACAGAAAATTAAGGACTCTGAGGACAGAGTAACATACTTCTCCTCTTTTACAAACCCAAATGGTTATATGAGTAAGACACGGAGGCAGCGACCAAACATCCAAAACTAACAAAATTATCTGTCTCCTATGAATCCCAGATATGCAACTTTACCTAAAAGAGAACCTATTAGAAAAATTAAATTTTCTAACTAAGTATATGATCAGCCTAAATACTGTGAGACTGTGTCTGAGGGCCCAGTGAAGGCTCTTCCATAGCTGGTGGTGCTGAAGTTTTTATTACTCCGAGTACTGGTGATAAACCTCATAAAGAATGATCAAAGTAGACAACATCTTAGCAGAACTGGTTCAAGCAAGATGAGAAACAAAACTGGGAGACAGAAGAGTCATATTGTGAAAGGAATAACTTTTCAGGACTGCTGCACCATCAGCCTGATCAGCCTCCCAATAAAGATCATCTTAAACATTGTACTCAACAGACTGCAGTCAGAAGCTAGAGTGCATCACAAAAGACTAAGCAGGACTAAAAGCAGGACAAAACACTTCTGAACAGATCTTTAACCAGAGGAAACTGTGTAAAAAAATATATTAAACACCATTCACAGACTAGGCAGCATGTGACAAGTCATCAAACAAATCTACAAGAACATTAGCAGAGTTCTCATAACAGTGGTGCAGGAGAGTGATTCAGGACCGTCTGGATCTGACAAGACTTTCTTCCACATTGTCTTCCACAACATCTTCTCAGAAAGTATCATGACACATGCCCTGAAAGGACACGCAGGAAGAGTCAGCCTTGGCGGCTGAAAAATCACCCACTTGTGCCTTGCCAAAAACGGCAGTGGGTTAGCGGGCAGTAAAAAAATTGCTGACCTTATAATGCATCATGACAAGTCATAAACAAATTATTATATGAATATCAGTACAGAGAAACCAGTAACACAAGTGGCATCAGCACTGATGTCAAAATCAAGACTAACAAGCTAGACACTGTCCACAATGATCCATTGTTAAATGATGAAAGCTCAAGCCAGAAGAACTTGTCAAAATTGACAAGTAACTGCAGCATTACAGAACTGAAAGGAATTCGGAGTAAAGACAAAGGGCAGAACCCTCCGGTCCAAGCTCAGACTGACGCATGCTCTAGTCATCTCCATCTTTCTCTGTGCTTATGACCTTGAATGCTGAGCTACAGAGAAGATTAGATGCTTCAAACAAGTTCTTCACACATCATAAACACACACCACTAATACAAACATCACCTGCATAACAATATACAGCAAGTCACAGGCGCTAATTGACATGGTATGGGAATATCATCAGTCATCATGACTGGCAAAAAACACACACTGCAAGATACAGAGATGAAGAAAGAGGAAATCAAAGGAAGTAAAGGGGAAGCTATATCTAAGATTGGACAGATCTGACCTTTGCAGAAATCCACTGACTGATAGTGGATAGACAGGGTTGAAACGAGCTAAGTAGCACTCAGGATGGAAGGAGCTAAATAACTAAAACCTCAGCGGCATCCCAGCAGCCACCAAGGATAAGATACAGTCGAGTTGACTGATATTTAACAATTAGCACAAACAATAAAACAGTGTTACAACAAATGTCTGTGTGCAGATATCAAAAACTATGTTCACTATAACATTCAGAACTTTTCTCTTGGCTATTTGTCTCAGCAGGCTCTAACAATAATTATTCAGTGATGTGGGCTAGTAGTTAACACAGTCATGCAGAACAACAAATGATAATTAATCTCAGAGGAGACAAGAGTATAAAGATCTGTCTCTTTCAGCATCAGTTAGTGAGTCATGTTTGCTAAACAATTACCTTTATTTGGAACTTTGAGAGGAGTCTTTAGTATGGGACATGCATGAGGAAAAAACAAGAGTAATTATAATCATGGGATTTAACACATAAGGCAGAGTTTTATTCACACTGAAGGGAGGCGTATTCAAAGTTCAGTTCGATACCTAGGGCAAAATTATGTAGATTATGCAAATGACCTCTAAGGTTGCCAGGTTTTCCTAAATTCTCACTAAAAGCACACATTTCTTTATTAACTTGCCTTGATAAACTGCATCTGTTTACTATTTCCCTAATGTGGTATTAAATTTCATTTTTATAGCACTCAAAGTGAAACACTATAATTTTGTGAGATATGGATTAGCTTACAATGTTGTTCTCCCTTGGCTTCAATCTATATTTCATCCCTTTGCATCAGCCGTCAATGCACAGGGCTCAGTCTTTATTGACTTATTTATTTAGTTCTACTCATTGGTAGTAGAATTTATTATATATTTCACTCAATCATGTTCATACAAATTCAGGGTTGCCAGACCTGTCCGACAGAACACACCAGGAAGAGGGAACACCACAGGCTACAACAGTCTTTAAGGTTGTAAGAAAGCTTTGGGAACATAACTATGAGGCCAGGTGCTGGTGTTGGACAATAATCCCTGGTCCACTGTGTCTGATGGAGTTATGACTTGTGCAGCTAGCCGAAGTTCTCAATCAAAGCAAAGCAGGAACAACCCTAGGCAGAGCGCCAATCCAACATGGTCGATCAAAGTTGGTAAACTATTACTTCACAGACTTTGTTTTAGGAGGTAAGAAGAAGTAGGTGGACTCACTTCTTCAAAAACTTCAAAAATACCACACTGAGACTCACAGAAGTGTTCGGTACAACCCATTCTACTGCCAGTTTCAGTTTGTTTTTAGACATTCTGTGACAGCATAATCCATATTGTGAATCTGTCAGTAGTAAGTGGGGTTGAACTAACTAATAAAATCACTAATTAGAGGGGTGTACGTAATTCTGCCAGTTTACTTCTACCTGCCAGTATCAGTTTTGCAGCTGCTCAGCTAGAGCGCCAAGTGACAGCTAAAATGTTTACAAGGCATGTAAACTTTTCTCCTCTTAGCCTGGACAGAGTGGTAAATGTATTGACAAATCTATAAGGCACAGTGACTGCCCAGATTGATCCAGCAAGGGTCGTGCAGGTAGGAACAGGTATTCAAATTTGACTTTACAGTCTCAGGCCACCCTGAGTGACAGAAAATCTATGTGCACAAAACTGCAGGTGATTTACGAGTCAAGGAAAGCAATGGCTTCTGAAAAAGCTTTAATTATTAAACCATGTGTCCGAGCCAGACAGTACTGATGTCTTTTTAACTCTGGAGAACTATGACAGCAAGAAAGGTGGTAATATTTCATAAAACTTTGAGTCATGAATCTCAGGTGTAGTGGTTTTAATTAGCAAGACCAGCATTCAACAATGGGATGTCTTATGCCACATTTCTTACTGCAGTTGCTGACAACGAGAACATTTAATGCAAATGTTAAACACCATGCTGCATGTATGTTAGTGTTTGCTTGGTTCACATACTTTGTTACAGAAAGATTTCGCTGACTGATTTTCAGCAAATAAAGCATCAGCAATTCATGCATTGTATTTACTTGAGGTGTTCCTTAGGTGTCAATCCTTGACCCAAACCTTTAACAAGTTGACGTACTAAACCACTAAAAACCTGTTTCTCAGGTTTGACACTAAACGTTATTTTTAAAGAAAGTTGCTTTTGTATTTCCTACCTTTTAACAATATGCCAACATGAAAAATCACATTTATTTTTGTGCTCACTTTTAAATACTTTATCACCATTAAGTAATACTCTTTAATTTTCATCAAATCGGCCATCAGCAAAGGACGCTAATGTCACCTGTGGCGTTCCTCGGGGCTCAGTCCTTAACCCAAACCTTTAATTATACTCTATAATTAAACCTATAATCAACATGTTGCCCCTGAGTGTTCCAACTGCTTCTTTTGCCATCTCTTATTCATATGCCATAAAACGTCATATGTACTATATAGCCGTGACTGCTTGGTTTAAATACTTTATTATTAACATACATCACATAAGGTGTATCTGCGCACTCAGTCCTTGACTTAAACTTTCAAATAGTTTCAACATATTACAATGTTTAGCCTCACTGCCACTTTACCACATGCTACTCTTGACTATTTCGTTATCTCTCTGCCCGCAACATGCTTATATTGTGTGTGCGCTGCATTTCTACTGAACATATAGCCCGTTTGCCTATTTGGTTTTCTTAGTGTATCTTATATCTCTGCATTCAGCAGTACCATGTTTACTCATAAGCTTTATGCACTGAGCATTTCTGTAACCTTTCTGTTATCTGCTCTGTTCTGTCATGTTATGTCAGTCCAGTAAACCTGAAACACAATTTTCAAGCAATTGTGTCCATCTGTCATTGTTCCACCCTGGGTGCAGATGCAAACTGTCCTGTGTGGGCGTTAGCAGTAATTTTTCAGTACCACTTAATAATAATCATCTACCACTCAGTCTGGCTTTTCTCTGCTACAGTAGAGCAGAGAATCACTACTTCAACTCATAGACTGATTAGCCAGTTGGATAACACTAAGATAGCATTGTTTCACTGATTCTGTAAGAGGCAACTGCTGGCTAATGACAAGGATGAGAATGAGATGAAAAAATACATACTAATTAAGCTCATTTTAATGTTTAGTGGTTTTACACAGATAGAAAATGTAACTGAAGATGCTTTTAGAGCTTTATATTAAGCACCTCCACTTCCAAACTAAGAGACAAAGCACTGTTCAGGAAGCTAGCCGCAGCCTTGTTAATAGGTATAAATCAGCTATGGATTAGTAAGCAACAGTGATGTTTTACTACTGCAAAAGAACCTGTGAATGCTTAGGCTTAGATCAAGGGTGTGAGAAACAGCTGCTCTCTTCATACTTTAAAAATAATAAGTTCTCTGCCCTCTAATTCCTGTGAATTTGTGTGAAATTGAGTGGAAAACAGAGTGGCATGGCAACCACAGTACTAGGTTTGTGGCTATGCAATCTTAACCTATTAGAGAAAACATGATTGTCGGTGTAAAATAAATAAAATAAATAAATAAACGTGTCAGCTATGAATGAAAACTCTTTCTTAAAATTAACAAAAGTTAAAAAATGTGTAATCGTGAATCTTTATTTATTTAGCTAATATGGCCCAGTGTATAATTAATAAAATATTTAATTAAAAACTTATGGAAAAGGCAAAAGCATATTTATGTAACAATTGTAAAAGAGGGGATTATTTTATTTACAGTTAAATAATTGTGTTTACATTTTAAATACAATCAGTAGAAAATGAAATTACAAAAAGGAAATTTATTTTTAAAAGTCTAACATCATAAGTTAATTTAAATGAAAGTGTAGTAAAACCAATTTCTTGCTGGAATAAAGGAAAATGAACTTGTTTAAAAAAAAAGGGTATTTTTATTTTTTTTAATTTATTAGTGTATTTTTTTTAGATTAGAAATAATTAAAGAGAAACTTTAAAACAAAGTCAAATATGCAAGTACATAATATAAGCATAATTATTTTAAATAGAAATCAAATTCGAAATTAAAGCAGTCAACAAATTCCAACGTAGAGCCTAAATTCAGAAGCAGTACGGGAAACATCTGCCTAAATACGTAGCATGGTTTGGCATGGCATGAATCCCGAGATGAGTTTGTGCGGCGTTGAATTACCTTACCAGAACGAACAACATACATGGTGCTGTATTTATACAGTCAAAACAATCAAGATAAAATAAAAGAGCTAACTGTATTTTATGTCTTTAAAGAGTTTATGAATCCAAGACTTCAGTTTGGTCAAGTGCTTGTTTTTTTGTCTGAGTCAGTACAGTTGATTCTACAGTAAATAAGGTAATGCCTATTAGTGATGCACCAATTGATTCGCCAGTGACCGGAATCGGACGGTTTCCGGCATGATCTTCTGATCTTCATGATCTGATGGGCTGATCAGTCACTTACATCAGTTTCTGCTGCAGTTGCATTTAGCCTATACTTGTGACAATGACAGTGACAGAAAGAACAGCCACACAGAAGAACAGAACAGAAAAACAGTTAGTATTCATCCATTTAGATTTAGGTCATTTAGCAGATGCCCTTATTCAGAGCGACTTACAATTACTTACTAATTAGGGACCCAACTGTGGCAGAGGTGTGATCTGAACCATGGACCTTCTGGTCAATAGTCCAGAATCTTATCCACTAGGCCACCACAGACCTATGACCACTTTATATTTGCTTCACGGTCCCTCAGTTCCCTTAGTTAGTGCATGGCTCGATGGTCTGTTAATTTTTGGGTTCTTGTGCATCTGTGATCTATTTTGTGCATAGGTCTTTTTATTAGCTGATAATAAAATGGTGTGCTTTTTTAAAAAATGTCCCATTTATGTCTGGGATTTAGCACGAGTGTGTTTTTATTTATATCTTATCATATCATATCATATCATAACATATAACATATCATACTCAAATACATCTAACTACACATTTAAATGGTGCATGTTGTATTAGCAGCTCCATATTTCATAAATGTTACTCCAATGTTTAAAAGGACAAATAGAAAAAGAATAAAATGCAAGCAGTAATAAAAGAAGTTTAAATGTAAATATGTAAGTTTGCAGAACAAACGGGCTACTTTTGTAAACATTTCTCAAGAAATATGACACGCGAAAAGAGAAATGAAAACTCGTTTTTATTGTTATTTCTAATGATAAGCCTTCTTCTAACAATATGTCCAAGTACAGCGCTGACGTTGGATACGTTTATTTTTGCCTTGACTTAATATAAAGTTAATGAACATCAT
Source organism: Parotocinclus haroldoi (assembly GCA_034779995.1). Taxonomy (NCBI): domain Eukaryota; kingdom Metazoa; phylum Chordata; class Actinopteri; order Siluriformes; family Loricariidae; genus Parotocinclus; species Parotocinclus haroldoi. Next base: position 30,481 of record JAUZST010000637.1, read on the forward strand.
AATATTTCTGGATGAGTCTGCTCCGATGGTTTCTTTAGTCCTTTCATCATTTCTTCTCAACCTCTTCAACACTTAATTACAGCGACATTCATCTAAACTCCTTTATCAAGTTTTCCCTCAAAGAATCTTTTTATCTCCGAGTTAATAGACAGATCAAATTCATCTATTTTTCATTTTGATCCTGCTTCTATCTCACATCTACCAGTCACCTTATTAACACATCGGTTCTTTCTTGGTACTTTGCAACTGATCTTAAATCCTCTGATGTCATCACAATCCTAAAAATCTAGGTCTCGATCAAGCCCTCCTTGAACAAACAAAGAATCATTGTAACCTAACCTTTTTTTCTATTACTGAAATTGTTCCAGAAGGACTGGACGTTTTGTTATATATAAGTTGCACTTTAGTGATAACACGGCACCACAGTGGAATGTAAAAAGCAGACTTTGAGGGTTTTTGAAGTGTGGCAATCAAAATTCTCAAAAAAAAAACAAAAAACAAAGGAAAAAGTCAAACAAACATTAAAAAACTATAAGATTCTGATTAATACGAGTCTGTTAACATAGAGCAGTAATCTGTTTATATTTAATCATCTACTTCTTAAAAGAGATTACATGGTGCCAATTTAAAAGTAAAATTGCAAAATTTGTAAAATTGGTTCAGTGGTTCATTGGTTGAGGTTATTGTCTACTTTCAGAAGGTTTTGAGCTTCCCCTTGTTGGGACCTTGAGCAAAAGCCATTGTGCTGCCCTATTCTTTATTTGATGTTCTCAAATTGAACCTAAATGATGGGAATACCGGTCTGGGGATTAATACGTTTTAGGAATATTCTACTCCAGTTTAAGCACTAAATGATCATTGCGCTAAATGTAAAACTATAGATAACAGGTGTTATAGTGTGATAGTGCCAATCTATTGGAAATTAATTTAAATTTGGATCTACGAAAAGAGGCTAAAGCTAGTTCCTGCCAGTTGTAGCTATTCTTTAATTAAATGGCTGATAAGATCAGCTACAGTTTGTCTGTGTCACATGCTTTTCCAAATAAAGCATGAGTCAAAAGCTACAGGACACATCGTATGCTCGTCACGGTTTTTTTTCCGTAAAGGCTGTTGAGATTTCTTTGGACGATTAAATGTTGTGTATAGATTATATACAAGTGAAATATTGTGAAACATTGGACATCCTGGGACAACATAGCTTATGAGATTTTATACAGTCATGTGGAGTACATGTCGTTACAACCAATGGGAGAAACTATTAAATGAAATGATGAAATGAAAATATTTTTATCTAACACTATAAATGAAAGGAATGAGTTCCTTATTTGGACCTACCGACTGTCTCATATTAAAGGAACACTACTAAATCTAAACTGTAGTTTATCTCATCAATTTAAAATCCCTTCAAAACTGTGTATTCTTTGATCATACACTTCCGTTTGAAGCTCACATTAAGGCACTTATCAAAGCACCTTTATCATTATCTAAAAATCCCTTTGTTCCTTATAATTCAGACTGTGAAGAATTCACTCCCTTTAAGTGGAGATACCTTCACATTTGATATGTGGTTCACAACAAAATACGATCATGTTAAGCTATTAAACTGTTTCTTTTATTTTAGATGTTATTGGTTTAATTTATCTACTAAACTAAGAGAGTGAAGGCTAGCTTAGTTGTTCAGAAACTGAAGCTGAACATTTTGACTAATAGTTACATATAGGAGTTCACTAATAATCTTATTCTTTAAGACTATTCTTTATAATTTGCACTGAAAACACCAACCTGGCATCCCAAGGAGTTTGAACAACCCAAGCTTATAGTCTGTAATCACAACTGCAATGATTGCTTGCATGTACCCCATAGTCATGCTCCCATTATTCCAAATAGTCTCTTTTTAGTGATTAGAAGTAAATAAACTTTTATTATTCCAATAGCAAAGGGAACTGATAAAGAAAGCAAAAAGAAATGCAGTTAAAAACTTTTATGATGAAACCACCAAGGCAAATTCAAGCAAACAGTCATTGGGTTTGCATTTATGTTGGTTTACCGTTCTGCCGAGAGAAGAGCAAATGCGCAAATGGAAATATCAGCCATATGTGGTGTGAAAATCGAAAAATAGAAGAGGGCAATTTTATCTCCCGGGCATTTGTAAATTAAAATGTGAATTTCTTTGGATAGTTTAGCGGCAGTCCCCCAAGGGAAAATGTCGAGCCAGGCATGAGGATTGAGCATAAAATGAAATGGCTTAGTTGCCAGTGAAGAACGGCTAGACAAGCTGTCCATAATTCTGCGTCTGAATCCCCAGAGGCTTTTATAGAAAAGTTTAAGCATGCTTAATGTTATAATGCAGCACCTGTCATTTCTTACATGAAACATGATATATACCGTGTGTAACGTACATATAACATATAACATGCTATTTAATCTTATGCATTATATAACTGGCATTTTGGAATCACCTTTCTCTTAGCCTGTTACATACACTATAAAGTCGAAACTTTGCGGACACCCAAAGTTTAGACCTAAAAAAAACGGGGGAATTAGGATTGATTTTGTCCCTGCTTTGCTGCTACAACTCTTTGCACCTTTGACTTCTCTGAGACAGCTTTCCACTAGATTTTCAAACGTGACTGTGAAGTCCTGGCACGGTGCCTGATAGAGTTAAGGTCAAGAGTCTGTGCAAGCCAACAAAGTTCTCTTTCACAGTTGGTTGCTTATGCACTTTGTTTTAAAGGGGAACATTGATGAACAGACATGTTCAGGAGGTGGACTATATTGAAAATGAAATGCTGTTTATGGAGGTTATAGGCCTGTGTATGTCATATTATAAACTATTTAGCAGTGAATGTGGTTGAAATAACAGAGATCACAAAATAAACAGGATGTCTACATACTTTTGGCCAAATAGGTATGGTGTCTTTAAAGTCATAGGTATAGGTGTGGCCACTGTGGGTCAAATTGACTCTAGATAAACCTAAGCATGAAATAAACTTAATGGGATCATTAACACGTTCTGAGACCTGATAAACACTAGTGGATCATAAGGTAAGGTGGACAAACATCTACCCCTATTGTTTAATTCCATTACATTTCGGAATATGACTGTGATATTTGGTACTGAGGTTGGACAATAAGACCTGGCTCACAGTTGGCGTTCCAACTAATCTCAGACATGTTTAATAGAGAATTTAAGGTCAGGGATCTCATGTAAGTCAGTCACAATCTCCTTAAAACATGGCAAACTTTTTTTTTTAATTTACTTGTTGCACACATTTGTAGAGAGTTGTAATACTCAAGCATTCCCTGCAAGGATTGTGCAATTTTTTTTTATTCAGAAAATCAACAATCTCTAATCTATTGTCCAACTGTATTTGTTTTTCGCTTTCTTTATCAGTTGGTTTTGCTATTGAAATAATAAAAGTTTATTTCCTTTCCAGTCACTAAAAAGAGACTATTTGGAATAATGGGAGCATGACTGTGGGGTACATGCAAGCAATCGTTGCAGTTGTGATTGCAGACTATAAGCTTGGGTTGTTCACTCCTTGGGATGCCAGGTTGGTGTTTTCAGAGCAAATAATAAAGAATAGTCTTAAAGAATAAGACTATTAATGAACTCCTCCAAGATGTTCAGCTTCACATTTCTCTGAAAAGTTAGCCTTCACCCTCTCAGTTTAGTAGATAAATTAAACCAATAACATCTCAAATAAAAGAAACAGTTTAATAGCTTAACATGATCATATTTTGTTGTGAACCACATATCAAATGTGAAAGTATAACCACTTAAAGGGGGTGCCTTTTTTCTAACCCTACTCACTTGCTGGTCATGGACACAGTGATGTTAGACTTGTCTATCACTGTTAGTATAAAGATATCTAATTCTTCCCTGCTACAACTGACTTAACTCATGTTGGACATTAATCCCTGGCTAATTAATCTAAAATGAGTCAAGAGTTTAGAGCTACGGGCAAGCCAGTCAAGGTCTTCAACAAAGTCTTTCACACCATCTCTTTATGGAATTTTATTTATTTACATTTGCATACATATGCCATGTTGTAATATTACCTAGGAAGACTGAGCTTTCACAAAGAAAAATATTCAAATGTGTTTCCGTTGCTGCAGTGCTTTACACCATTCCAGTCAAAGTTTGAGTTCATGCATTGGTCATCTTGGCTTGTCTGTGGCTGTTCAGCCATGTGCAGTTTGGACCCCAGTCGTGATGTTTGTCCACACACCCGACAAGTGTTTTTATGCTGGACAGTTTGCTTGACAAACTGCTCATAACACAGCAGTGACATTGAGTTGTTTGTGTAATTTGTGTAAGCACACAACTGAATTGACCTGTGAATCGTTGGTTAAAATATGCAAAACTGTACTTCCTTCCCCAGTGACACATGCTGTATATGGAATATTGCAAGACTGCATTTCCTGACTAACACACTTTTGAACAGGTTGCCAATAAATGTATTTCTAACCATGCTGCACTCCACATGTACCTTTTCCACTGATGTTAGCATTTCTGCTTGGGCCAGAATGCTACATCTTTGGCTTTTCTACTGCAAACTCAGCCCCCATCCATCATTATAAAGTTCATTATCAAGATGCTTTTCTCTGGCATCATTAATCTTGAGTAATCTGGGGAGATTGATGTGGCCTCTCTTGGATCACACAGCTGCCCAATTTCTTTCATTTATCTCGCTGGTGTCATCCTTTGCTTCGCAAACAGCATAAGTAGAGTGCCGTCACCCGGACTCAGACGGTGTTCAAAAAACGATTAATCTGAGTTGCAGGAGAAAATAAACAGGGGTTATACAGACTGTACAGACTATAGTTTTACAATAGATATAAACACATTCACGCCACAGTGTGCTAAGCTAAAAAGTGTAAACTCACATTTTTGTAATGTTGAATTATGGATCGCTAACCAAACAAGAGCTAAGAATAGCCGTTTGCACGCAGCCGTTGTCAATGATCTAACCTTATTCCTTTACCATATTTCCTTGTGCATTTGAATACAAACAAAATTATCAATGCACAAGTCTATACATATACACTGTGTGTGTGTGTGTGTGTGTGCCGGACAAAATCGTTGGAACCCTCAACTTAATATTTGGTTGCACACCCTTTTGAAACAATAACTGAAATCAATCACTTCCTATAACCATCAAAAAGCTTCTTGCACCTCTCAGCTGGAATTATGGACATTCTTCTTTTCTTCAACTTCTCCAGGTCACTCATCTTTGAGTTCCTTCTCCCAACCATTTGATTGGTACTGGGTTCTATTTTTTGTAGGCCTCACCCCGTTCTCTGTAAACAGTCAAATGATGTGATTTAAAAGCCCTATCTTGGTCTCGCCTGTCCACAAGACGATTTTGGCTTATTGACATATACTTCTAGCTTTTTCATGTCTCTGTGTTTTCCTGGGTCTCCTTCCACGTCCAGAGAGATTAGCTACAGTGCCATGGGCTGTAAACTTCTTGATTATGCACACTGTGGAAAAAGGAACATCAAGATCTCTGGAGATGCACTTGTAACCTTGGGATTGTTGATATTTGTCCACAGTTTTGGTTCTCTGACAGTTCTCTTCTCCTCTTTTTGTTCTCCATGCTTAGTGTGACACACACACAGACACGCAATGAAAATATTAGGCCAACTTCTCTCCATTTTAATCTGGTTTCAGGTGTGAATGTTATATCGCCCACATCTGTTACTTGCCTAAGGTGAGTTCAAACGAGCATCACATGCTTGAAACTAAAGTATTTACCCACAATTTTGAAAAGGTGCCAACAATTTTGTCCCGGCCATTTTTGAAGTTTTGCATGAAATTATATCACGTGTGGATTTTTTTTCAGTTTTTTTCCTGTGTTGTTCCAATACTCACAAAGGAAATAAAGCATGTGTAATTGCAATACATTTCTGGGATAAATACTTCTGGAAGAAATTCAGGGGTACCAACAATTTTGGCCATGAATGTATATGAATGTTAAGGGTATTTTACAAACTGTTGCACGAAACCAAGAATACATTTCATATCTACCTGTAATTAATGATGGCCAACACTGTTTATCAATAGTAAGCTAGCTGTCCTGCTAGTCCTAATGAAAGTGAAAGTGTAGCGGTGGCAATTCAAAAGTATTAATCATGCATATTACAAGAAACTATTCTCTACTTTTTTTAAAACGCACTTAAGAAGTAACAATGTGGTTCTCTGTGTGCGCGCTCATCCACAATGGAAAGAACTGGTGTAACATGTGGCGCTGATTGTGCTGTTAATAAAGTGCGAAGGCGTCTGTCAGGTAAGTATTCGCTGCTCGGTGAACACGCCTGATTTAAATTGCAAATCCAAGAAAGTTTACCAATTTGGGAGTGCACTCCTTCGAGAAATTAATCATGCTTTTCTCATATGACTAAGGCGTTACCTCAAATCTTATTCCCAGGAACACTAATGTCTCCGAAACGGCAACAGACTTGCAGTAATTAAATTCGCCACTCGCCTCACATATCTTTAAAGGAACGGCATCCGTTTCTCTCCCGCCACCTTTCTATCGCGCTCCATGATAAGTCAGCGTGTCTTTATCTACATCTCTGGCGGTGCTGTACGTAAAAAAAGCCACATTCAAGAAGATCCATCACTGGTAATCTCTTTTGTGCATGAATTCAATTTCCTCGCTGGGCTCATCTTTTGCTTTCTTAATAAATGCGATTCTGTGTTTGCTATTAAATCTATCGAGGCAGACTCTGGGTCTCAATTTGCATCACAGTGGCTGGACTGCTTTTTGGCAAACTCTTATTAAGATAAGTGTACAGATAAACTCCTAGCTGGTTCAAGCGTTACAACAATGACTTGCCAATTACACACACTGTAGCACCTTAAGAGCTGATGGTGAATATATACTGCTCACAATATTTATGGGATTCTTTTCAAATTAAATATCCCCTAATTAAATATATCCCAATATGCTTGTGAGTAGTGTTGTTGCAATGACTACCAGCACCATGCTTTACAATTTATTTTTACGTAGCTTTTAATTAGGACATTAATTTACATTGGCATTTTAGGGCCATTAAATAAAATAGTTGACTCAGAGAAACAACTCATAATATTAGGAGAATAAAGCCATAATATTACAAGAATAAAGTCATAATACATAAAATGAAGTCTATTCATTTGTTATCTACCAAATTAATCCAAACAGGGTCATGGCACCAGCTGGCAACCCGGGAACTCTGGGCGCAAGGGCAGGAACAACCCTAGATGGCGTGTCAATTCATCATAGGGCACACACACACACAGTCATGTACACAGTCATGCACACAATCACACACTAAGGGCCACATTAGAGACACCAGCTAACCTAACACGCGTGTTTTTGGAATGTGGAAGAAAACCAAAGTACCCGTAAACTCATGCAGACACGGGGAGGACATGCAGACTCCACACACAAAGGACCCAGGATCCACCCTTGGAGTAAACTCAAGACCTTCTTGCTGTGAACATAAGGTGAGCATCATTCTACCCAAGGATAAAGTTGTAATATTACAAGAAGAAAGGCGTAAGTTTGAGAATAAAGTCCTAATATTACGTGAATAAAGTCATAATACCTAGAGAATAAAGTTGTAATATTACAAGAAGAAAGGCGTAACTTTGAGAATAAAGGCGTAATATTACGAGAATAAAGTAGTAGTAGTTGTTTACCAATAAAGAAATACTTGATGTGCTGACCCATCAACATAGGTCTACCATTATTATAAAAACACTCAAATTTCTGGGCAAGAAACTGTTTATTCAGAACCAGACTAACTGGGAGGAACTAATTGCTTTAGTTTAAGCAAAACTCTCAGGTAGTGGCCGACTACAGGGCTATGTTTACATCACCATACCATTCCAATATTAAAATGTTTTCACAAAGTCACCTGTTTTTATTTTGTTTTTTTAGAGTGGTCCTAAAAGGTGATGGACTTAAGCAGCTGCTTGAAGGCATATTTTTATCTAGCTCTGTCCACTGTTTCAGCAGCATACATGTGATTAACTCAGATAAAAATTTAAACACATTTCCTGTAAATTTCCTGATAGCCCGGAGGCTATCAAGTTTCAGAATTCCTTGGTTCACAGGGGCTGGGGTTGGGATGCAGAAAATGAATATGCACGCCTCCGGCAAGACAAAGGAGTCTTAACCTTGTCACTGTACCACCCCATGCCACCTGTTGTCTATTTTATTAAGAGTTTTAGGTAATATTATATAAAAAGTTTTTTTTTAAACCCTACAGGTCTTTTTATAGACCATAGTCAATGGTTTCATCACAGATTCATCACCAAAGCTTTTGTATCTCTGTATTAAAGGTTGTATGTATGTTTGCCTTTCAGATCAATATGCAAATGTATATAATGCTGATTTTTTTTCATAGCATGTAGCACATAATTATGAAAAAGAGCAGCACAAGGAGCCTTTAAGTGTGTGCTTAAGGGCTGCAGGGAGTGAGAGTAATAAAGAGTGTATTAGTATTGATTGCTAAACTGACATACTGCTGTGCCGCACACTTCATCTCTGCTTAAGTGGGAGTGTAAGCAGACTTGCACAGTCAGGCCTGTCGAACACATCCTTCTGAGCAATTTTAACTTGCACATGCGCACACAGTGCACAGGGTAGCTGTGGAAATAAACACGGTAGTGGATTTTTTTTTAACAATTGTAACAAAATTCCAACAAACAATTTCAACAATACAGTAGACTGTGTACACTGTACGAGTACACTGTAATGCCACAATAAACTGCGTAACGGCGTTATACAATATGTTTTACATATCACAGTGTTACAGTTCAGGTTTTCAGGTCAGTTTCACCAAACCACAGTGTTATGCAGTTGACTTATAGGTCAGCACTTGTGGTTGTGGGTTGTTGTTAGCTGGAGATGATACCCCAATTCATGCACATAGTCTTCACTTATTTAATACATTAAAGAAGTGTGTCAAACGCCAACATAGTATTGCAGAATCCTTGCTATATGTTGTCATTTTACACAACTGCATGTGTGCATGTATCTGTGAATTACAATGTAATAGGATACATGGAAAACCAAAAATTATAATTTATCATTTATCATATTGGAAAGTGCTTCAAAAGAGTTTAGGCTTTAGTTGAACTGCATGACTCGTTTACTTTTACAGCGTTTAGCAGACACGTTCATCCAGAACGACTTATACATTCTTACAGTTCAAGCAATGGTCGGATAGGGGCCTTGATTAAAGACTCAACTGTGGCAGTTTTTTGGCAGAGGTGGGATTTGAACCCAGAACCATCAGGTTCAGAGTCCAGTACCTTAACCGCTAGGCTACCACAGCGCCCAGGAGTTTGGGCAAAGAAAGGTATCCAGGTCCGTGTTGCTATTTAAGGTTGCAAGGTTAATTTCAATATGTAACAGTGTTACACAACAGGTTTGAAGATAGCTTCACTATGTGTACAGTGATGTACATTAGGTTGTAATTAATCAGATTTTAATAGCTAAGCATAACGCACATTACAATGTAGCAGAGTTGTACAGTAGGTTTTCAGATCATTGTCATAGTCAGATCATTGTATTGATATAACATGGATCAGGCGTAATTGTTATAAAGCACGTCCTTATACTGGCTTGACTATATAAGTGGTATGTCAATGTCAATGTCACTGCGCAACTGTGTTTTACAGCAGGTCTTTCTTTCAGTGTCATTATGCAACTTTGTTATACAGCAGCAGATGTCAGGTGAATGTCATAAAGCGTGTGCTGGCGTCGTGCAGCCAATTATCCTTAAAGAAAGTATTACTAATATGAACCTTAAAAAACGTACTTCAGTAAAGGAACAAAATAAAGGAAACACAAAGAAGTATAAGAAGAAGTAGAAGTAGAGGAAGAAGAAGTTCACCTAAACATAGCTTACTGATTATAAGTAATATATTTATACATCTTGAATTCAGACACTGATGCGCTATTTCTGCAGAATAAATTATATCACATGGTGTTAATTACTGCTGCATATGACATGTTCAAGGTATTGAAATGTGACAGATCCCATCTGGATCTCGTATTAAGCGAATTAAAGGGTTTTTTGTTGTTACGTTTTTCTTAGTTTCGAATTTCCATTTGGTTAAAAGCTTGTTAGATTAATGATAGTGAATAAGGCAACAAATAACAGTAGGTAAGTGTGCTAAATGGTAATTTAATTAAACTCATATATCTCTTTTTCGAAACTTAACAGTCTATATCCAAGTCTATAAAAGTTTTGAACCCATATTTGTAGCCAGAAGTAACAGTGGAAAGGCAAAACTACGTGGCATACAAATTGAATAAACCCTGAGAAGTTTTTGAGTCCCTGTCTAGCTGAAAAAAGTATGACCAATATTGTGTATATGGAACACTATTCAGTGAAAGATTCATTTATGTTGACCTGATTTTCTCTAATTTTTCCCTAATCCAAGAATTATTAGCACACCAGTCTAATAAAAATGACAATTCATCTCCCCAAAGCTGCTATCCAGAGAGATTTGGATTTGACAGAATTAGGTCTCAGAAGGTGTTTGATTAATTGGAGATGGCAAATCCTCTCCAATGGATTACATAAGTTGCTCAGGAAAGTGCCAGTCTAAATGCCACAGTGTTGTCTTGGCAACAATAGGGATCAATGCACAGCACCATGCTGAGACTCGACAGACAATTTCTGTCAGGTCAAAAAATACGGGAGGTGTCAGAGGATGTATCAGAGACCAGACACATATTTGCATAATGTTATAAAGCAAATAGAGCCAGTACCTGTCTCCATTTTTATTCATGCTTCTCAAGCTCGTCTGTTATCTAATTTTATTGTCTATTTTTATGATGGCAGATGAGGCGAATAGTCTTAAAACCTATCTAAGGTTTCAACAGCAGAAGGAGTACAACACTGTTCTTTTAATTTAACGTACATTTTACATAAATCATTGACATCATTTGCCACCGATTAATACTATAACAATTTGGGCTGGGCCATGAGACTGAATAATGTGTCACGATAGTTTTTTTACATTGCTCATAAAAATTAGGGGATATTTCAAAATGAATATGAAGCGATTAAAAAAAAAGAAGCATTTGTTTGATTACGCAAATGAGATGCAAACTCAGCTGTGGTGATTGAGTTACAGGTGACATAATCATGGGGGTGAACAGAAGCATGTCAAACAGGATGAGAGTACCACACACTGTGTGTTTAGGGTGTTTGGTCACTCACGACCAATGATAAAACACACTGATAGTGATGGGGCATGGACAGGATCAGCTTATCCAGCAGAGATCTTATTCATATTCATTTCAAAATATCCCCTTATTTTTGTGAGCAGTGTAATTCAGTCAGTGTTGATCATTATTGATTAATTGATTAATTATTGATTAATTATTGACCATTTGTCAATGTACCTATTTTAATAAGTCTTTTTAATTTAAACACTATTATTTAACCACCTGCTTTTGAACCATCTTATTTACCAAGGCACACTGGTTAATAATGAATCAATTATTCAAAAGATTATTTCAGTCAATATTATTATTAATTTAGCAGACGCCCTTATCCAGAGCGACTTACAGTTAATATATTCTTACAATCCAAGCAATTGTGGGTTAAGGACCTTGCTCAGGGTCCCAACTGTGGCAGAGATGGGACTTGAAACCTGGACCTTCTGATCCATAGTCCAGTACCTTAACCACTAGTCCAACACAGTCCCACATATACTATCAATAGAGATATTCAGACATCAATAATTAATGATCGTTTGTAATGACCTATTGTTAATAATTAACCAGAGGAGAAAAAAACACAAAGTTTATTTAGAAATATCAACATGGTAACGATGTCTCCTTGATACTAGTTAAATAAGGGGAAATCAGGTAAACTGGCCTAATCTCAAAAGATGCAATGAATTAACATTAAGGAAATTATTGCACTTAGTAAATAATATTTTACAAAATGAGACTGCAAGCTGTAATATATAACATTGGGGTAGAGTGACCTAACAACAAATATTAATAAACTGTATTAAAAGACAATAACTATTCAGTACACAAAAAAACTACAACTCAATTTGGCAAATTAGCGGTTTCCTTGCAGCTTGCATTTAAAATGTTAAAGGGGGACTATAGAAAAAATTAAATCGGAAAATGTTCTTACTGCTATTGATGATTTGTCCATTGCGAAACATATGGTTAGTAATTTATTGCCCAGACCAAACATTATGGCATTCTTCCAAGTAGAGTGTAGAGGCAGCTGTGTTATCTAGGAAATGACCAGGAAATGAGGGAATGTTGGGGAACAAGTTGGTTATGATGTAATGATATACAGCATATCTCAGAGTGGCTAAGGCTTTATATGAATGGGCTTGACTGGAGGTGTGTGTACACACAGCACTCAGGGAAATGAAGTCGAGAGAGCCTGAGAGCAAGGCTATTATGACAATACCCCCAGAAAGAAAACCCAGAGGCTGAAAATTGGTGAGGGCAAGTTGGGATATGCCGATAAGGGCAAAGGAATGGGGAGTCTGTGTGCTGAACAAGAGAGTAGAGCACAATTCTGGCATCCAGAACATCTCTGGCAGACACTCATCAGTACAGCAGAGCTCCCAGTCAACCAAATACTCTAAATAGGGGCGCTCGCAACAGGAATTTTGGAGGCGATGGACTGCATGAGTGAGGGAGGTGGAATGGTGGGTAATTGGCTTGAGCAGAGACACATGAAATGAGGAAGAGATTCAGTAGAAGGAAGGAAGCAGCAAGCAATAGGTGACATCCGTAATCTTCTTGAGAAAATCAAAAGTAATCCGTGTACTTGGACTTGAAGCTTAAAGCAACACACTTTAAGCGGATTTGAAAGTGGAGTGGAAAGCCTGACACATGACCAGTTGAAGTCGGTCCCCTGGCTCTGACAACAGTCGGCCTGATGCTTTGCACCACTCAAATCCCTGGTCAAGCTACCGATGTACAGTAACTCAAACTAGAATACACCTCCCACATTTTTGTAACTACAACCCCAATTATAGTGAAGTTGGGGCATTGTGTAAATAGAAACAGAACAAGATGATTTGCAAATCCTTTCCATGTCATATTCAATTGACTACACTACAAGGACAAGATATTTAATGTTCCAAGGCAGGCCGGTTTAGTACCTGCACTTTTTTACTATAAAGTCACACTGTTGTAACATGTTCAGAATGTGGCTTAGCATTGTCTTGCTGAGATAAACAGGGACGTCCCTGACAAAGACGTTGCTTTGATGGCAGCAAATGTTACTCCAAAACCTGTATGTACCTTGTAGCATTAATGGTGCCATCACAGATGTGTAAGTTACCCATGCCATGTGCACTAACACCCCATACCATCAGAGATGCTGCTTTTGAAATTTTCACTGATAACAATCCAGACAGTCCTTTTCCTCTTTGTCCCGGAGGACACGATGTCCATGATTTTTGAAATTTGAAATGTGAACTCATCAGACTAGAGGACACTTTTCCACTTTTCATCACTCCATCTTAAATGAGCTCAGCCCAGAGATAATAGAGCCCATGTGGTCATATCTGTTATAGAATGATGTACAGATTGCTTTTTGGCCTTCCTGCTTACTTGCCTCAAATAAAAACACCCACCCATTAATGTCTAAACTGCGGCCAACAAAAGTGAGTACACCCCAAATGGCCAAATTGTGCCCATAGTGTCAATATTTGTGTGGCCACTATTACTTTCCAGCACTGTCTTAATTCTCTTGGGCATGGAGCTCACTAGAGGTTAACATGTTGCCAATGGAATCCTCTTAAATGTCCTCCGTGATGACACTACAGAGACACTACTTTTACCTTCAGTTGTGTTTGGAGTTGTTATCATATTGGAATACTGCCCCAGTTCTCGAAGGGAGAGATCATGCTCTGCTTCAGTATGACACAGTACATGTTAGCATTCATGGTTCCCTCAATGAATTGTAGCTCCGCACAGCCGGCAGCACACATGCAACCCCAAATCATGACGTTCCCACCACCATGCTTCACTGTAGGCACTCCTCATCTGGTTGCCGCCACACAAACCAAATAATTGTATCTCGGTCTCATTAGACCACAGGACATGGTTCCAGTAATCCATGTCCTTAGTCTGCTTGTCTTCAGCAAACTGTTTGTGCATCATCTTTAGAAGAGGCTTCCTTCTGGGACGACAGCCATGCAGACCAATTTGATACAGGGTATCGCGTATGGTCTGATCACTGACAGGCTGACCTACGTCTATTTTCAAAAGCCAGCCTCTGTATACGATGCTACGCAGGTGCACTCAAATTTTTTGGTTGATCATAGTGAGGCCTGTTCTGACTAGAACCTGTCCTGTTAAACCACTGTCTGGTCTTGGCCACTGTGCTGCAGCTCATTTTCAGTGTGTGGCAATATTCTTATAGACTAGGCTATATTTATTTTCTTAGATGTTCAAAGAGATCGTTGCCTTTTTTTTTACCCACGCATGTCTTTGGACTGTGGGAAGAACCCAGAGTACCCAGAGTAAATCCACGCAGACACAGATAGAACATGCAGACACCACACAGAAAGGATCCAGACCACTCCACGACTTGGCAGTGGCGCTACCCACCGAGCTACAGTGCCACCCTGATTCAGCTGGGACTGTAAAATGCTGCACAGTTATGCTTAGTTCACACTGGATAAGGGCTAAATGCTTTTAATATAAAACAAAATCACTAGCATATGAGGTAATTATAGCGAGATAGCGAAGTTCAGCACTAGTTTGCGCAAGTTTGGCACAAATTGCAAAACTTTGAGACTGAGGATCCAGATGTTAACACTTATAAGCTTGTTTTAAATCAAGTCACCAGTAGATATTAAAATGCAGTAAAGACATCAAGCAATGCTATTTCTGCAAGAAAAAGACGACAGTAACTTGGTAAAATCTACATAAGTAAATGTCGTTTATCATCAGTAATGATCTATGCAAAACAGAGTGCATATATACAGTAGTGTATATTTACATATTTTAGGAAGCAGAATACCATTTGTTTTAATGATCCCAGTGGAACCAGGGTTTCCAACGCTGGTCCGACAAGACAAGATGGAAGTTATATATGCTGATGATTATGAAGCAGCATCATCAGGGAGTTTGATCATTTGTAAATGGGGAGTATCAGAGGCTGCCCTAAAGCTAAATGATGTTTTCATGTCATTATGAAGAAACAGGCATATGGATATCACTGCGCCTCATTATGCACATCTGAGAGACTTATTTTCTATATAATAGAAACGCCCAGGAAGTAGGAAACACAAAATGAAATTTCAGACCGTGGGTTATTTCAGGTGGTTCAGGAGAGACAACAATGATTTTTTTTCCCTCTCGCTCTTTTTGTTTCAGTGGCCTCCTCATGACATTATGCGATGGCAAAGTCCCATTAACCTCCAACACAGAGCTCCAAAATCTAACGATATTCCTGATTTTATGCATGTCACATCTCGATCTAAGCACAGCAGTGCCCAAAGACCACCCAAGGACAACTGAACAATAACACAAATGAACAGAAATGATGAACCACATCGCTCTGAACACCAACAGGGTTTTATGAATGTATGCAGCAGGAGCGCAGTAATTCTTTATGAGACAACACTATAAATAACACAGAATGCAAAAGCAAAATATTAAAAAAAAAACAGAAGTCCAGTTGCCTTCCATCCAACACTCAAGTCATGTTTTGGATAATGTCATGTTTTTGCCATGCTAGGATAATGATTCCTTTCTGGGTGATACGGACTCCCAGATACTCCAGTGCTCATATGTCTATTAAGGACATGTTCATCAATCACTGATTGGTCTGTTTAATATTTAAGCAAATCAAGTAGGTTCATTAAAATCTCACTTCTGTTATACTGCTTCTGAGCTTTCTGTTCTCCTGTGTTTCTCAATCATTTCTCAATTTTTGCTTGACTCTCTGATTTTAAACCTGTGTTTGTGATCATGAGACCCTGTCTGTTGTGTGTACCTGGTTAATAATCATGAGTTTAACAGCATTGGGTAGGTGTCACTTCCTTTGCTCTGCCAGAAAGAAATGAGTAAATTCATTCGTTCAATGTAATTCGAGCATGACCTGTACATGCACACACTGGACGAATCCTTGGTGTAACTGCACTAAAGTTCATTTGTGGGCCTGAAATAACACGGTGAACGCGCACGTTTTTTTACATATCAGATAATGAATGAGATAATTTATAGGCTCAGGTTGGCCATACTAATGAGGACAGAGATGGCTGTATGTGCAAGTGACAGAGTTTAATAGTGCAAGACATGGAACACATGCAAATGCAGAGGAAGTGATGACACACTATTGGTTGAGCTACATAAAAGCACATACACGTACCATAAAGCCTAAAACACAGAACACTAACAGACAGACACACAGTTACTGTATATACAGTAATATGCATTAAGGAAATTACAATCACAAACCAGGCAAAGAATGGTAACATCCAATATCGCTTGGGTGACCAAAGCACATTAGGTGGTCAACATTAATGTATCCATGCTTCCACAATCATCTGCTACAGTATTTAGCTCATGTCAAAATCACTTAAGGGCTTTATACCTGCCCATGTCTCTCCTATCAAACTCAACAATGAGAACAAACTGTCTGCACACTGTTGATACTCTTTACTATCACTGCCATTTATTATTTGAATTGTAAGTCGTCATGATGTTTCAGTGTGCATATATATATATATATATATATAGTAAATCAGGGGGCACGTGTACAATATAACGCCATTAATCCATACAATGACATTTTTAGTGTGGATTTTCTTGGCCTGGGACCAATTAGTTAAATAGACTTTATTCCTTATGGAAAAATTTTGATCGTCAAATTTGCTTGCAAACACACACACACACACACACACACATATATATATATATATATATATATATATATATATATATATATATAA
>JAUZST010000637.1:47546-58526 GCA_034779995.1 Parotocinclus haroldoi
GCAGCAGCAGCAGCAGCGGTGGGGAGGAGGCGCACCGGGCCGCGTCTCTGCAGGGTGACGGGGAGGCGGAAGAGGCCGAGCAGTTCAGCTCTGGATCCCACTGCTCAGAGCTCGCTCGCCGGCAGAACGAACAGCGCAAACTCGGGCTTTTCTGCGACGTGACGCTTTCGTTTAGTGGTGGAGTAGCACCGGCGGAGAGCGGCTTCGAGCTGGGGGCGCATCGCTCCGTGCTGGCGGCCGCGACAGATTACTTCACGCCGCTGCTGGGCGGCCAGTTTTCCGAGAGCGTGTCGCGCCGCGTCGACATGAAGGAGTGGAGCAGCGAGGCGGGACCCGAGAGGGACACGGTGGAGAGCGTCATCCAGTTCATGTACACCGGGGAGATCCGGGTCAGCACCTGCAACGTGCACGAGGTTCTGGAGCTCGCGGACAGGTGAGAGGATTTGATTTGATGTGGCCTGTATCGGTACTGAGGTATCACTGACATCGAGGTCACGATATCACGACGCAAAATGCAATTGTTGGAATTTAAGGAAGACATAAGTGACCCCACTGGGACGGCATGGGGAACTCCATGGCCTGAGGTCAGGATCGAACCGGGATCTTTGGAGCAGCCGGTGTGTTCGCTGCCACTGAGGGGATGTAGGACTGGTTTTATCCGTCCGATTATTACTGTAACGAACAAGCAAATAGTTACGGCTTAAAAGTAACTGTTCTTAAAATGTCACGAGCACCATCAGTGAAAAGGACACGCCCTCTCGTGTGGTGTCCCTTGGTACAGGTGATGCAGCATTTTTAAGGACCTGGTTTGTCTTAGGCAGTACCGCTAGCGCTGGATTCTTTTCTTTAAATTGTTTTTTGTGCAGCCGTTTTATGTCCTGTTGCGCTTTCTTTTGCCGCTCAGGTTCCTGCTGGTGCAGCTGAAGGAGTTCTGCGGCGACTTCCTGAAGCGGAAGCTCAGTCTGACCAATTGCGTGGCGGTGCACAGTCTGGCGCACATGTACACCCTGGACCAGCTGGCGTTGCGGGCGGCCGAAATGATCCGGCGGAACTTCCACAGGGTGATCCAGGACGACGAGTTCTACACGCTGCCGTTCCACCTGGTGCGCGACTGGCTGAGCGACGCCGAGATCACCGTCGACTCCGAGGAGATACTGTTCGACGCCGTGGTGAAGTGGGTGAGCCGGAGCGTGGAGGAGCGCGAGAAGCACTTCGAGGAGCTCTTCCGACTCCTCCGACTGCCTCAGATCAAACCCACGTACCTGACGAGGGTGGTGAAGAACGAGCCGCTGGTGGCGAGGAACGAGGCGTGTCTCAAGCTCGTTTCGGACGCCGTGGAGAGCCACGCCCTTCGGTTCGAGAACCACAAAAAGTCGGCGTCGGATTCGGAGCTGTGGGCCGCCTTTCAGCCCAGGTTCGGGCAGAACATGGACGTCATCATGGTGGTGGGCGGAGTTTCAGAAGGAGGCGACTACTTGAGCGAGTGCGTCGGGTATTTCGTGTACGAGGATCGCTGGGTGAACCTCCCTCATATTCACAATCACCTGGACGGCCACGCCATCGCGGTGACGGATTCGTACGTTTACGTCGCCGGGTCCATGGAGCCTGGATTCGCCAAAACGGTGGAGCGCTACAATCCGAATCGTAACACCTGGGAGCAGGTGAGCAACCTCACGACTCGGAAACACTCGTTCGGACTTACCTGCGTCAAAAACATTCTGTACAGCATCGGCGGTCACGGAAACTTCAGCCCCGGGTTCCGAGACGTGAGCGTTTACGAACCGGAGCAGGACAAGTGGCACAACTTGGAATCGGCCCCCAAAATCTTGCGAGACGTGAAGGCGATCAGCATCGAAGACCGCTACGTTTACGTGACAGCGAGGACGCCGGTGGACACGGACAACGACGACGGGCTCAAGACGGTCACGACGCGCTACGACACCGAGAGCCGTCAGTGGCAGGAAGTCGATTCGCTGCCGCTGATCGACAATTACTGCCTTTTCCAAATGGCCGTGGCGTCGACCAATTTTTACCACACCGCCTCCTGCTGCCCGAGAAGCTACACCAACGTCCGGGACGAAACGGCGCGCCAAAAGATCAGCGCCCGAATTTCGGACGAGATCCTGGAAAGCCTGCCCCCCGAGGTCACGAGCGTGGAGGGAGCGGCCGTTTGCTTCCTGGGCGACGACGTGTTTGTGATCGGCGGCTGGAAGAACAGTGACGACGTGGACAAGCAGTACCGCAAAGAGGCGTACCGCTACTGCGCCGAGAGGAAACGCTGGATGCTGCTGCCTCCCATGCCTCAGCCTCGCTGCCGGGCGACGGCCTGCCATGTGCGCGTTCCGTACCGCTTCCTGTACGGCTGCCAGCGGTACCCGATGCCGCAGAATTTGGCGCGACAGCGGGACCGGATGCAGCAGATGCAGCAGCTTCACAGGCGCACGCTCACGCTGCGCAGACAGCTGCAGTCGCAGATCGAATGCTGAGGGAATCTCGTAAACGGCGAGAAGAGAAATCTTGCCGCGTTTCAGCGTTCGGCTTTTGGGTAAGGAAATTGGAACTGTGGCGACGGACATTTCCTCCAGGCCACCGAGGGGCGACGATTGCTGCACTCCAGAAGACCCTGTTTCACTACGCATTCATGCTTTTTCTTTGTTTTCTTAGTTTGTTTTCGAGACGAAGCTAAAGCAACAGCCAATCAGATGCGAGATCCTGGTCGCATTATTTCCATTTTAGGATGAGTAACGATAGCAGATCTAAAAATCTAACCGTCACATCTGGTTGTCTGGAAGTTACACAAAACATGGATTGTGGATCACTGTTGATCCTCATACACTAAATCTGATTGGTTCATCGCCAATCTAAGAGAGTACGTTATATTTAGCACTTTAGATGGTAATAGTGATTGCCAAAATAAATGTAGTACTCCTCCGTAACACCAGGGGGCGATGATGAAAGAAATATAAAAATTTACAGTGGTGCCTTGTGAAGGCCTTCATGAACTTTATTTATGTTACTTTTTAAGTTTCAGGAGAAGCAAAGAACTAAAAGATCTTACTTTTACGATCGGGGCAGTTAGAGGTAAACTAAACTAGGACAGCAGGGGGCGACCACCTGGGCGTACCCGTCTGACTTTTAAACGTTTACTTTGAAGCGATTCGAGTGAGCCAAGATCTTCATGTGATGATGTCGTAACGGGGATTAAAAACTTCAGTTTTTAAGCGCTTATTATATGTCGGTAGTTCTCGGTTCGACGTTAAATGCTCAGCAAGACCACCGGAGGGCGACGGCGTTGGCCGAGTCGCTTTGGGATGGTTATATGACGTGTGTGCGCTGGCTGTGTTTGTGGAATAATTGTGTATTATAGTTGTATTATATGGTGTACAGGACGAAGCGTCGCTTCTGTAAATGTACCGTCCGTTTGGTTTCAGTAATCAAAGTGCTGCTTCGGTTTGCCTTAAATAGCGGAAATGTTTCCTCATCGCAAACGACAACCGGCGTCCCGCGTTTCCGTACCAACAGTACAGCGCAATCACAAGGTAACGGGAGAATCTGCAGGACCATTTGATGATGTCATGAATTTCGCATTCCTTATCTGGGTTCACCCGCACACCGAACCAAACCCCGTCCAAAATGGCAGGTTTTGGACGTACTGCCCCCTGTACTGCCCCCTGTACTGCCCCCCCCCCCCTCCTCACCTTTGCCCCACGAACACGTCTTTGTTTCAGGCTGTGGGACCAAGAAATGTTTTGTTATTTGTTTATTAGATGTTTTGTGTTGTTGGTCGCTATGGATTTGTTACGGTTTTCTGTTAGCAGGTGAACCTGAAGAGCTTTGAGTCTCAATCATTCAGTTCTGGTTTTGGTCTCGATTAAGATTGGGATTAAGATTGAGATGAAAATTGGGATTAAGATTATATTGGAATTTAAGATTGGAATTGAGATTGAGATTAAGATTGAGATGAAAATTGGGATTGAGATTGGGATTAAGATTGGAATTTAAGATTGGGATTAAGATTGAGATTAAGAATGAGATGAAAATTGGGATTGAGATTGGGATTAAGATTGAGATTGGGATTGAGATTAAGATTGGGATTTGTCGGAGTTGAATGTTTTTACTCAAACCTCTCAACACCAGCAGTAGAATTCTAGACATTTCAAATCTCTCCTTACTAACAGTGTAAATCTAACCTGTCACCCACTGCCACTCAAGCTTTTATGCAAAAGTATTGGCACCCTGTCAGTATTTGGTGTCGTCCTGTTTGGCAGCAATCTGAGCCTCCAGCCTTTTTTTAAATAATCAATACCAGTCTTTTTCAGCATTCAGGTGGCGCTGCGACTGTAAACTCACCCGTCGTCACAATGACCAAATCCCCGGGGTGCCTTCTGGCCAGGTCGGGTGTCACACGAGCATAATAGTCTGTGTCTGAGGGAGGGGATGCCCAGCTAGAGCTTTGTGCTGGACTGGCATCCCATCTGCTCGGGCCCTAAAAAGTCCGATTCCAAAATCTTCATCTTTTCATGATTGGAGTTTGATTCGATTTTAAACCGTGTTGAGATTTAGTTTAGTAGAATTCCACAGCGGATCCTCCACCGTGCTTAACAGTCGCATTCAGAGCAAACCGTGAGGTTTGAGAGAAAATATCTTAGCAGGTTCTGGTGATTTTTTTTCTACCTCGACTCTCTGTTACCATCAGAATTCAGCTTTGTTTTTTGTTTTTTTACGTCACTCCAGGTCTTAAATGTTTGCGAGAATAAAAATCATTCCATTCGATTCGCTTTAACCAGCTGCCGTTGTCTTTCTGTCTTTAATTGATGACCATTTTCATTCATGCTATTTATTAGTGTTTAATATAACGTGTATTATTAAAGTCTGGTTTCTAAATCACACATTCCATCTCGATTCCATTCATGAATATCGAATTACGTCTGCCTTTTAAAAATGGTTCGTTTGTCAGTGTAAATGTTTGCATTTGTGGGTTTTATTTTATGGCTTGTTTTTTTTTTTCTTTTATTGCCTGTGAATTTATGACATTTCTGGATAAATCATCTATTTATTCAGAAGTCCAGAGAGAGTGATTTATTATTATTATTATTATTATTATTATTATTATTAATAATTCCCATGATCTTCAAATAATATAGACATAAGATTTAAAAGT
Organism: Parotocinclus haroldoi; assembly: GCA_034779995.1. Classification (NCBI taxonomy): domain Eukaryota; kingdom Metazoa; phylum Chordata; class Actinopteri; order Siluriformes; family Loricariidae; genus Parotocinclus; species Parotocinclus haroldoi. The sequence goes on from JAUZST010000637.1 coordinate 52,708, forward strand.
AAATGCCTAATATTTTGTAATGAACACAACCATATCTTCACTTACGCATTCTTATAGCAACATTGTCACTACAGTAATGATTTTAATAATAATAATAATAATAATAATAATAATGATGATGATGTTGAGCGTTTCTCTGGATTTCTCTGTGCTGAATGAATAACGTTGCTCTGTTCAACCCTCAGAACTTTTAAACTCCAGCTGAAACACCGGAACTAAAATTATTGTTTTATTTACAGCGTGTAACGAGTCCAAAGATGTTTTACTGTGTGTGTGTGTGTGTGTGTGTGTGTATAGAGCCTAAATGTGCCAGATATATGTAAAAGAAAGTTTTAAAGAATAAATCTATAATCTGTTGCACACGTTTTTGCTTTGCATGTCGCCAGCATTACACTCGATCAATCAATCGCAGCGCTTAAAGCTCATCAGGAGCTTCCAGACTCCATAACCATGACGACCGGCCCTCATCGCTCGTCATCGGACCAAAGTCGTGCGTGATTAGTCACATGTAGGCGTGTTCGGTGTCTGTCGTTACACTTGCGCGTTTCTAAAAGCGACCAAGTCAGCACAGGATTCCGACTCGTTATTAAAGTTTTGGCACTGCTTTCTGACTGTAAAGAAGTTCCAGGACCCCGGCAGGAACCGTCCTTAACTATGACGTTTGGAAAGGTGCTCAAACTCAAAACGTTTTACACACGCCCCATTTTCCTTCCAGTTTTCACATTGCAGCACGTGCAGGACCGCGGTTTGTTCGTGCCGCTTTGCTTCTTTTAGGAAATCCACGGCACGTGGTCCGACCGCGGTGCCAAAACTTTAGCACAAGCCGGCGTCGGTAACGGCTGAGCAGTGGAATGGCGGTGTTCTGTGCAGCATGACGAAAATGCAGGCGACGTTTGTGCACAACTGGATGTTAATAATAAAGAGCTCAACACAGCCTCGTCTGACGTTTTACTTACGCAACACTGCACGGATTTACGATGTTTTCTTAACGCAGTATTTACCTGTATTTTTATTTTATTTTTTTAACATTACAGCATGGTCCAAAGCCTGAGCAAACATAGGCTGGTAGTGGCAAGGAAAAACTAAACCTTGTAAGGAAAAAAACCTTGGGAGAACCAACACATCTTGGGCAGCCTCATTGTTCCATACAAGAACTACATGATATTCAGAAAGTATCTGAATTTAAAATAGAGAAAATAATCAAGAATGAATGAAGTATAAGACAGGATGAAATGAGAGAATGCATTATAATGGAGAATCAAATAAAAGAGTTAATATAATAAACAAACCAACTATATGTATGTATATATACTGTGTATACTATATAATTTGTTCTATTTTTTATTTCTACACACACAAGCAGTAAATCTAAAATAAAACGGAGGCTAGAATTACATTTTATATATAAGAACAGACCATAATGAATAAAAATTGCACATATAATAAATATAATTGAACCACAAACGAATAACAATCAATACTTTGTTGTATTTTTTTTTTTTTTTTTTTGAAGCATCCACGGTTATTCGGTTACATCGATAGCAGTCCGACATTGACACCGGACCAGTTTAGAGAGACCAGTTAACCTAAATGACTTTGGAATTCGGGAAGAAACCAGAGTGAACCCACGTGGACGTGAGGAGAACATGCAAACTCTACACAGGCGGAGACAGAGAATGTACGTCGTGGTAAGCAGCACCCAGAACCCGAATTAACCAAGAATGACTTTTATTATATCCTACAACATTACAGCAGAAGCTTTTATCAAAAACAAGAAAGCACAAAGAAAAAGAGGGTTTTAATTCACATTTAAATATGGAGTCAAACGTCAACAGCGCCTGGCAGCAAATAATCTCACGACGAGGATCAAACACTGGCAGGAAGTGAAGAGTGACGCCCTGCCGCGTACTTCACACAGAGAACGTCACCGAGTCACGGGAGTGGAACTCACAGAGATTTGGGCTGGCTGGACTTAGAGGGATGATGCAGCAGCTCCGCGTGTTTCTAAAGCAGAGATTCGCATGCCTTTGGTGGGACGGGGCTGTAAAGCATTTTAGGGACTGGACTAATCCCCGTAAGGTCAGGGTTCAAGCCCCAGCAGAGCCAGGCACTGTAGTGCCCATGAGCGAGGCCCTTAAATCCCTTAAAACTGCGTGGGCTGTAAGTTAAAGCATCAGGAGTAAATCTGTTCAAATGATTCCATTAAACACCTGCTACAGGTTACAGTTGAATTAATCAGATGAATTATGTAGATCAGCCCCTGCTCATAAATAAAACCTAAAGCGACGTCACATCATCTGTTCGCAATGCTTGATTAATCTAACTTGGGCTCCGCCCACGCCGATCCAGCCACGCCCATTATTCAGTAACTGCATACATAGCTCTTTTTTGTTTCGTTGCTTTTTACATTTTGAAGAGGCTGGAGCAGAAGCGATAAGTGACCAATGTTATTATCAGTAACGAGCTCAATGATCCTCCGGTTCGGTCCCTCCAGGTGTACCGTCCCTTCTGGAACCTTCAGAGGGGTAACGGAGTGCCTCGGGCTCTGGGAAGAGCAATCCATCTCGTATGGGAGCGGGGATTAAATCCAGATTTATTGGTTATGCGTCCCGTCATTAGCTGGCTGTTTTTTTTACGGATTGCACTCTCTCATATGTTTCGCTGCTTTACACCGTGGATTTAGGGAAAGGTGGACGAAGGTGCGTTACGGCACTGCTAAGAAACTAAACGTTATTTATACACGGAGCGGGAAATCTAAAGAGGCGTGACTCTGCACCTCCGCCTGCACCCCCACCCCCGGTAATGACGACAGATCAGGAGACCGAGAGAGGAGGAAAGAAGAAGAAATCAGAAAGGGGATGAAGGTGGTGACGACGGCGATGGCGATCACATGGACATGTGCTCAGGAAGCACGTAGGAGATATCGTCCCACGGGTGTCGGTACAAACCCTGCTTCAGCCGCTTCTGGTCCAGATAGTGTCCTGGTGCACAAAGGAACGTCTCGGTTATGAATCTCGTTTGTCTCTTTGAGAGAAACTTTCTCTGATCAACAGCAGCACAAAGGCTGCCTGTATTTGTACGTCTCTCTGTCCGTGTCTCTGTCCGTGTCTCTGTCCGTGTCTCTGTCCGTGTCTCTGTCCGTGTCTCTGTCCGTGTCTCATACACAGATAGATAGATAGACAGACAGAGAGAGATTTAAGTCAAATCCGGTAATCAAACCACATGGGGACACGATCGTTTTGGTCCTAATAACCGGTTGGGACGATTAATCAAACATGCCCTATGTTACAAGACGGGACGTGCTATAATTGATGTAACATGGTCACCTCCCGCTGGTTTTGCTCTTGTCAGCACAACCTTTGATAAAAGCACCAATTCTCCCGGGGATCCCGAAAATCCTCCCATATCTCGCTGACCCGCTTTGTATCCGCTCTAAGTGGCGACTTGTGGCTTCTTTTTCTTATTCGCTCTCACCTTCTTTGGTCCGTTTGGTCCGGTACTTTAGGATTCGCTCCAAATAACCGGAGGTCCCATTAACCGGGTTCGACTGTATATGAATAAATAGGAAAACTTGCCCTCGAGCCAAACTATATTCTGGACTTGGCCTAAAAGAAATCTCGCCCCTGGGGTATTCAGATATGTCACTCTCCCCTTTTGTTTTTGAAATAAAAGTGTCCTGTGACTTTTGACTCCCCCTGTGCACACAGTTAGCATTAGACACTTTAGTAGCACAACTAGACACAGCTTTAAAATCATGCTTTATTTTCAGAAGGGAAGTGAGCAGGAGCAATACGTGTAGGCATGTAGTTATTTCAGTAGAACATTAGTAGAATATTATTAAGGTTACCAGAGATCGGTAATGGAACTTGTAGACAGCGTGTCTGTTGGTCTCTTGCTTCTCCCCTAGTTCTTCGTTTTAACTCGAAATAATGATGAGCCGCTAATTGATTTTGTAGACGATTGCTCTTAAAGTCTTTAACATTTTTTTCTCAAATGTCTGTGAGGGAAACGGATCATAAACCAGCTTCCAGAGCCGGAACGACCAGGAGTCCGAGTGTTGGTCTGATTTCACGCCGACGGCGTTAACGATGATATTAAATGCAGATTAAGACTGAGCCCGCTTCAACTGAGCCCCGGGTTCTGAATGTAAAGTTCCCCTTCATTGGCTGCTTAAACATTAAATACTCATTATTTATTCCCTGGAGGGACTGGGGTGCGTACGTGAACCTGCACTTATGTGCCCAAGCGCTGGAGCTCCTTTAATGGATCCGGGGAACGGGAGCGTATGTGTCGTGCTCTGACCCCCGCCTGAGACAATCAAACCTTATCCTGTTCTCAAACTAATCCCAATTAATCTAACAATTAGTTTCTATGTACTGACTAGACCCATCGAGGAGAACCTGTACACCTGCTCGTTATCTAATCAGCCAATCGCCTGGCAACAGCACGCAGGTCCCCATCGACCACCCGAATTGGGGGGGGGATGGGGGGGGGACACTGCTCCTGACCTCCTGAGATTTTCACACACTCCAGTGTCGAGTTTATTCAGGACGCTCGAGTGAAAGAAAAATTTCTCCAGAGCAGAAGCTCAGTGGGTGAAGGAGATTCGACTGTGGAGAGCATTGGATATTGGATATTGAAGCAGATGGGCCGCAACACAATCCAATATTAGTATAGCGTTCCTAATAAAGTCTGCCTCGGCCTCCATTCGGACCGCGGTGTCTGCGGTAACGTTTCCTAAATGCTTCCGTTTGTTTATAATGCCGTTCAACGGTTTGTGGATTTGTGCGTTTGGTTAATCTGCCGTTTTAAGTCAATTTAATGGAACTTTTGCAATTAAAAGCTTAGTAATAGCCTAAAATGTGTCTATATTAAGCGTGTGCGCGCGCGCGTGTGTTTTTAGGAAGCCCTGCAGAAGATCAGGCAGAAGAACACAATGAGGAGGGAGGTGACTGTGGAACTGAGCAGCCAAGGCTTCTGGAAAACCGGGATACGATCCGATGTCTGTCAGGTGATTACATTCATTACCTCTAGGGGGCGCCCTCTGCGATGTATTACACTCACAATTAGACACCAGCTGTCATCTATCAGTCCCCTTTCTGTCCGCTGTGACACGTCCAATGTCCCTTACACAACTCTGTCCCCCTAAAAGATGCCCCTATGTTTAAATGAGATTCCAACAGGAACCCGGTCGTCCAAAATGTCATTTGTCTCCTTTTCCTCTGTTCCCGTCCTAATGTCTCCCAAGGGCCACTGTCTATTATGAGACGCTGTCGCGTGCGTGTGTGCGCGTGCGCGTGTGCAGACATGCATACACACATTTATGGTAACACATTATGTTTTAGAATCATATTTGATTATGTAGTTATGTATGTATTTCATTCTATACAGTTTTTTTATATATATTTACAGTATTTAGCTAAGGCTCTTATCCAGAACATAACACAATGCTAACAACGACGAATCCAAGCAAGAATACACGTACGAAACCGTTATGGTTACGTTTTTACTGATTTAAAGAGAGTTCTATTGGTAAAAGAATCATCAGCCTTTTTATGAACTGTTTCGTTTTCAATTTAAGTGACGTTTTTAATTACAGCGTATGAAATTCTACTTCAGTTAAAAAACAGAGGTTTAATGAAACCTTTCTTGCTTTTATACACACACACACACACACACACACACACACACCCTCTCTCCCTCTCTCCCTCTCTCCCTCTGTCTCTTTCTCTCTCTCTTTTACACACACAAACACACACACCCTCTCTCTCTCTGTCTCTCGCTCTCTCTCTCTCTCTTTTACACCCACACTCTCTCTC
>JAUZST010000638.1:0-33502 GCA_034779995.1 Parotocinclus haroldoi
GCTTACATCGGGTAATTCCGTCAACAGTCGGTTAATGGAATTACATCGACAACAAACAGTCTCGTTCCAAACAGCATGCAATCCGTACGAAGCCGCATTTCTAACAATCATTGTATCCAAAATAACACAGGTTTTCTTACACACTATTAAGTATAATAGTATGCGGTTTGAAACATGACTTCTGACTGATCTGTCTATAATTGCTGTATTACAGTGACCCCATCCGTACAAATGTGAACATTTCAGAATACAGCAATTTTAATTATGCAAGACAACGAAAATGAGTACAAATTCTGTATTAATGATGACAAATGATATCCAGTACAACAATGCAAATTATCATTGTACACAATTGTATTGTACAATAATCACAAACAAAACGCAATACAAATACAGAAAACTACTGTTGCAAAGGCAACAGTAAAAGGCAATGCTGCAGTACATTATAGATTTAGGTCGTTCCAAGTTTTCCAAAAGGGAAAAATACAGAGTAAAATACAGAGTCAAAACCCACAAGACACAATTTTATTCCAGAAACAAAAGGGAAAATGACATATATGAATACCTGAATATATGAGATGTATGAATATTTGAAATAATGTGTGAGGGAACCTGTCGTTTTTAGGCTATCATCAGAACATTGTTGTCATCTCAAAAGGTGCCATATTAGATCAAGGGCTAGTTTTTCCAATGTGAAGATGGTCATTTAGCATATCAAAGAAGACCAGAATTGTCTAATAAATCGATCAGATGTGCAATATCTGGTGTGTTTCAAAAGTTATCAACACAGAAAGTACAAAACATTTGTTGTTCATCACAGGTAACTGGATCGATGGAATTGATAATTCTGATGTCTAACTGTCACAGAATTAAACAACCAAGACCCTGAAAGACCACAGAGTTCACACAGCTCTATTGCATCCTTTATAGCCAAATTACGATAAACTGGGACTGTGAATGACAAGCGAAAAACTGTGGTTTTTCACACAAAAACGCTATCAAGAAATAAATGTCAACAATGATTTTGGCAACCTTTTCGAAAAAGTCCACAACTTGGCATGCAACGTGTCCTGTGACTTTTGACTCACCCTGTAGTCTGTCAAAATGAAGTTTGATTTTCAGCTATCTATTTGGCTATTTGACTGTCCAAATCATTTAATCTTTGTCTAAAACACATTTTAAGTAATTTAATTAAAGAAAAACTAATTTCATTAAATAAATTGTCCTTTATTCAGATCAAGAAGTTAATGTCTTGTGTTAGTGAACTTGAATAATACTCAGAAGTGCAAACGCTTAAAAAAGATTATAAATATTTTGTTACGATATGTGATCTAAATCTAATCCTAGAATTTTATGACTCTGATAGACCCATAAACTGCATGGGTGTAAGGTTACATTCCATTCTGCGTGAGAGATATTTTCCCAATGCGTAAGTACAGTGGGTATGGAAAGACCCCTTTAAACTATTCACTCTTTGGTTCATTGCAGCCATTTGCTAAAATAAAAAAGTTCATTTTATTTCTCATTAATGTACACTCAGCATCCCATCTTGACAGAAAAGATAGACATATAATTTTTTGTAAATTTATTCAAAAAGAAAAACTGAAATATCACATGGTCATAAGTATTCAGACCCTTTGCTGTGACACTCATATTTAACTCACAGGCTGTCCATTTCTTCTTGTCCTTCTTGAGATGGTTCTACTCCTTCATTGGAGTCCATCTGTATTTAAATGAACTGATTGGACCTGACTGGACTGGTTAGGAAAGGCACACACCTGTCTATATAAGACCTCACAGCTCAAAGTGTATGTCAATGCAAATGAGAATCATAAGGTTGAAGGAACTGCCCAAGGAGCTCAGAGACAGAATTGTGGCAAAGCACAGTTACAAAAAAAGATTCTGCAGCATTTAAGGTTCCTAAGAGCAAAGTGGCCTACATAATCCTTAAATGGTAGAAGCTTGGGACGACCAGAACTCTTCCTATACCTGGCCGTCCAACCAAACTGAGCAATCATGGGAGAAGAGTGAGGTAAAGAAGAACCCAAAGATCACTGTGGCTGAGCTCCAGAGATGCAGTAGGGAGATGGGAGAACATTCCACAAAGTCAACTATCACTGCAGCCCTCCATCAGTAGGAGCTTTATGGCTGAGTAGCCTGGTGGAAGCATCTCCTCAGTGCAAGACATATGAACGCCTGCATAGAGTTTGCCAAAAACACATGAAAAACTCTGGTCTGATGAGATGAAGATTGAACTTGGAACTTGTTAATTCTAAGTGATATGTGTGGAGAGAACTAGGCAATGCTCATCACCTGCCCTATACAATCCCAACAGTGAAACATGGTGGTGGCAGCATCATGCAATGGGGATGTTTTTCAGCTGCAGAGACAGGACAACTGGTTGCAATTGAAGGAAAGAACAATGTGGATAAAAGTACAGAAATATCCTGAAAGGAAACGTCTTCCAGAGCACTCAGGACTGGGCTTGGTTCACCTTCCAACAAAACAATGACCCTTAGCACACAGCTAAAATAACAAAGGAGTGGCTTCGGAACAACTCTGTGACCATTGTTGACTGGCCCAGCCAGAGCCCTGACTTAAACCCACTTGAGCATCTCTGGAGAGACCTGAAAATGGCTGTCTACCAACGTTCATCATCTAACCTGACAGAACTGGAGAGGAAGGAAGAATAACAGAGAATCCCCAAATTTAGGTGTGAAAACATAATTTCCAAGAAGACTCATGGCTGTTTAAGCTCAATAGGGTGCTTCTACTAAATTCTGAGCAAAAAGTTCTGAATACTTATGTGATATTATGGCCATGTGATATTTCAGTTTTTCTTTTTTAATAAATTTGCAAATTTTTCTACTTCTGTTTTATTCTGTCAAGATGGGATGCTGAGTTTACATTAATGAGAAATAAAATATATATTTTTTTTATTTTAGCAAATGGCTGCAATAAAACAAAGAGTGTTCAATTTAAAGGGGTCGGAATACTTTTTATACCCACTGTATATACTGAACAAGAACGCATTTTACAATATAGTTAGCCAGTCATTCTCTGAACCAGGAGTGTGTCCAGAAGAATATTGTTGTATATACTTTGCACAGATACTGCAAATATAAAGACATGACCTTGGTCAGAGGCCAACATTAAGTAATTTGCTACATTAACCAGTTTCCATACTGTAATATGACTTTACAGCATGTGTTTTTGTGCGATATGTATTTATCACATCAGCATCAATGGCCTTTCACGACAGGAGAAAATCTACAACCCCAATTCCATTTAAATTGGGGCGTTGTGTAAGACATAATTTAAAACAGAATACAATGATTTGCAAATCCTTTTCAACCAAATTCAAATGAATACACTACAAAGACAAGATATTTAGTGTTCAAATAGATAAACATTACTGCTTTATAATGCAAATATTCACTCATTATGAATTTGATGCCTGCAACATGTTCCAAAAGACAGGAAAAGTTGGAATAGGGAATTGGAATTGGAATAGGGACTTCATCATCTACAGTCCATTATATCATCAAAAGATTCAAAGAATCTGGAGAAATCTCTGCAAGTAAGCAGCAAGACCAAAAACCAACACTGAATGCCCGTGATCTTTGATCCATCCGGTGGAACAGCATTAAAAACCAACATTATTCTGTAATGGATATTACCACATGGGCTCAGGAACACTTCAGAAAACCATTGTCAGTTAACACAAATTGTCACTCCATTTACAAGTTAACTTTACAAGTTAAACCTACAAAGTGTCAACAATTTGTGTCTTCAGTTCCCAAACGCTTGTCGTTCTGCACAACATCCCAACTTCATTGGAATTGGAGTTGTATATCAATACTAGTCAGACACATGAACTTTGTCAATTTAGAGCAAATAATTTAATATAATTTATGTCTCTGGAATCTTTAGCATATGTATGCAGAGTAAAACCACACAGACATGTAGAAAACATGCAGACTCCACACACACAAAGTCGATTCGAAACATGGTCGTTCTTGGTCTGTGGAGCGACCAGACTAAGCACCTGCCACAACCATAGCACTACGCCATGGCAAAATTATAAAAAGGAGTTTAAAGCATACATACCAGGATTTGAGTACACACATTAAATGAACAGTGATTATCACACATTTAGTTCAGTAAAGCATTAATGTGTACAGTAAAACATTATAACGGTTGTATATAAAAAACTGACAATTAAAAATGTCATGCAATAAATGAAAAAACTCGTGTAAGTTAGTGTGTATAAGGAAAACCTTTAAACTGAGGAATAAGATTCGAACGTGGCAGCTAGGCACAGTATGCTCACTTCTTCTGACTATGCTAAACCACTGCTTCCCAGTAAATGTCAGCCATAAAATTATGGTTATACTGAATCGCACATAACAATATTTAGCCACATGATAAAAAGAAGAATAATTTTCATATGCAGAATTCCCTGGAGAGCCTTTGTTTTGGTTCTCAAAGCTCTACACAGATCATGGGATTCTTTTGTTTTGCTGCTAGCTTTAATCTTAGGCTGTGTTAAATCACTTTTTGCTCATATAAATGGAAATGAAAACCTTCCTGATGTTTTCCTGTTGGGAATCTGAAACATTAAAAAGTCAATAGGACTGTCAAAATGCTCAGCAATTCATTTATGGTTCCAAATGTCCCCTACTAAAATAAAAGTATTAATATATTGTTGTTCTATAATGATCCAGTGTTAACATTTTTTAGGATTATAAGATCTTTATTCACATAATGCATTTTGCTTTGTAAAAATACAACTACAGATATGCTTTCATATTTTGGCTTTGAAAACAAGAAATTGTCTAGAATTGGGAAAAAAAACCATTTCAGGTCAGCTAGGTTTTGGCTAAACCCTTCATACATATTTTGCTAAACTTATGCTGCTGGTTCCTGTGAAGGAAACTTTGCTGAACAGAGGATGAATGAATTCTATCATCTTTTCTGCATTAGTGACTATCTCTCCCTCGATCAGCTTACTCTCTCACCTGGCAAAACCCCCCTTCTCTCTTTGTCCACAATCTCCTCCTCCCCTTTAGCTTCAGCCCTGTGTGTCTGAGCTAATGAGGAGTTTGCACTAGAGCTTCCAGCGGACCTGAATCACCACTCCATCGCACATACATCATGCTGGTCATTAGCCAAGGATCAGGCCAGACCTTTGGCCAGTGCATAGGGGAGAAGAGGGCATTAAAAAGAGAGAGAAAGAGGGGAAAAAAAACAAGATCTGTCACTCATTGTCACTTGAAGTGAGAATTTATCAGAGCCTTTGTCTGGGCACATATGAATAATGAATGCAGTTTTGGAGCCTCACCTCGAACACTTTTATACTAATGGGGCTAGAGAGCAGTTGCGGAAGCTTCATATGTGCTGAGAGATATACTGGTCAAATTTTGCCAGTGGAATTAACGCTGTGAAAATAGCTCAGTGTGTGTTCTTTAAGCCCTTATCAGTCCACATTGCATATATGTGAAAAGTTCTCAATCTACTCCAAAATGTAGGTATTTTGAGCCTGACATGAGCAGGCCCCACAGCATGCAAGTAGTCTCTTGTATGTATAATATTAGGATTTGCTGAGGATAAGTTTAATAAACTGTTTAAAAATGCCATTAACTGCTAAAAACTAGCCCTTAATATACATATGTGCAGTTGGTTTAAATAAAGTCTGGGTTTTAAAAAATCTTCTAAAAAGCCATAATGCCTGATATGAGAAAAAAAAAATTAGACAAAAACAAAAACACCTGAACTGTATAGCTGTTTAGAAAGTTGGATTTTACTGTACATCCCCAGCAGCCAAATCAAATTAGAGGTGAAAAAACATTCATTTAAAAGCAACAATGATTCAGCAAAATGATTGTTGTCTTTTCAGCTAATGTCAAATATGTAGGATGTAGTTAAGTTCGAGGCAAACTGTAAGCTGTTCAATTTCTTAAATGTGATTTTCTCAAATGTGGGTTGGTAGCAACATTAATGTTCGTAAATCCACAAACAGGAGAACACTGAACAGCAATGATGTACATGTTAGGCTTGCAAAAAATGCTACTACTGCCTGTCGCATAAGGACATGGTTTGAGCTTGTTTTTCTGCATCTGAGCCACACTTACTTTCATTGCATAAAGCTTCTGGACTGGGTTTTGGTGGGTGAATTTTCACAAGCATGGAAAGTTTTGAAAGCATGCATTAAATTGTTACCTCAGGTCTGAGCAGAGACGAGATTATATACAAGCTTAGGAATGTTAGATATCAATCTGATTTGTGAAGAAACTGTAAACTAAAAAGAGAAACCATCTTCATCACCAGGGAGATGAAGAGAAATGTTAAACAGTAATAGCTGGTTTTTATAGAAACTCCATTAACCAGTCTAGTTCAAATAAGTCTGAAATCTTTATCTTAAATCTAAACAAAAATAATCTTGCATAAAATGGTGAATTGGAATTAGATTGGTAAATGTGACTAACTTTTACAGGAATAAAATCTACTTGGGTAAGCTCAAGGGAAGCCAAGTTGTAAATAGTTAATTATGACTCTGTATGCAAATGCTGGCCTTTAAATGCATTCAAGGAATAATTCCTATTCATGTATTTGCATAAATGCATATTCCACTTGATTTACATCTTACTTCTCAAAATGTTATTAACAGTAATTGTGATCAAAAGTAGTGTTTGGACTTTACCTCCAATTGGAAGATTTGTTGTTAAATTCAATTGGAAGACTGAGCAGCTATGAAAGTGCTTTGTTGATCAGATTTTTCGGTGAAGTATAGTAACCATTAAGAAATGCACAGTGTCATATCAATTAACTAAACTTGGATAAATGTGTAACCCTAAAAGTTAAAATGTTGGGACACTGTGGAAATTGCAAAATGTAAATAAGCATGTTGTTTCTTACATGTACTTTGATTTTTATTTCATTGTATGAAATAAAAAAAAACAGTATGAACCTGATATATTTCATTATTGGTGTGGACAACTTCATTTCACTTGTTAACATACATCCATTCCTGCATTTCTGCAATGCCAACACACTGCAAAAACACATGGGGCAGGGTAATTTCTGCTAGTAATGAGGTTAAAAACTGTCATAAGGATCTCAGCAGCTATTAATAATCATGATTTTATTTTTTATAAAAACAGCATTGATGAAAGAAATAAGTACCATGTGCTCCGGACCATAGACGAAAAAGGACCATCCAGACTGTTCAAAAGTCAGGATATGTCATGGTGTGGGGCTGTCTCAGTGCCCGTGGCAAAGGTCATTCATGCTTGGCAGTATTAATTCAGACAAGTTTTTAAAAAATCAGCTTTTCCAGGAATGTCCATGCAATGCAAAACCACATGCTGCACACATTAAAAAGGCATGGCTACAAAAGAAGAGTGGTACTGTAGGTACTCTAGTACCTGTACAAAATACTAGAAAATAGAGTACTAGAAAATGTCACAGTTATGACTTTATTGCCTCTATATTGTCTCTATAGAGTCTCTATTGAATCTATATGTACTGTTGCACATCTTAAGACATGTTTGTAGGTATAATTGTACAAAATAATATCTCAATCACTAAATTACATGGTATCACGTGTGCTGAAAAGCAATAGCAACATTACAAAGCGAGAATTGCTTCACTGTCTCAACTTTTGTTGAAAAGTGTTGCAGGTTTGAAATGCATGAATGATGTTTATTAACAAATAAAATAAAGTTAAACACATTAAACATGAACTATCTCAGGTTCTGCAATGTCTGCAATGAACTAAAAGAAAATGTAAGGAACACTGTTTTTTCAAACTACAAACTTAGCTTGAAGGGAGAAGTGATCTATAAGAAAAAGTAAAAAAAAAAGTTCGAAAATTGAAACTACAACCAACTAGGGCCAAGTGAATAAAAATGGGTATTTATTTTATTGTTTTTTTTATCATGATTTGCTCCATTAGCTAGGAATTAGAGGTACAAGAAAGGTTTCATAAAAGGTTTCCCACAGAGCCTGCACATGCCTACAACAACGTCATATCCCTTCCCTATATCATGTCATATAAACACTTTTTTAAGTTAAAGTTTACAAAGTATTTGAGCATTAAAATCTTATTTTCTTCTTTTTGCACAATTTAAAAGAATAAGGTATGTTTAATTAAACAGAGCACGGTGAACTGTACAGTATTCACATTTCCACTTGAAGGCAACCGATACCCACAAAGACCACCAATTTCACACAGCACTGTGGCATCCTTTATAGCCTAGTCAATCCGAGAAACCGGACGTGTGGACAACAAGACCACTACCAACGGAGAAACCCCAACAATGGCTTTGGCGAAAAGTCCTCTGAGTAGTATGCAACACGTCCTGTGTCTTTTGACTCACCCTTTACAGAAAATAAATTTTCTTTCAAAAGAACAGATTACAATTCCCCAGCTGGCTCAACCTGTATCAGATGATTGGGAAGGCCCTGAGTATGCAGAACTGGTTAAAGAACTCTCCTGTTTGAGACCATAATGACGAAGCAGCCTGACGGTACAGATAATGGTTGGGTTTTATTATATAGTGGTTGCTTTAGGTGCAATGTAGGTTCAAACACCAGTGATGTAAACAGGTTAGGTGATTTGTTTAAAACTGCAGAGAGGAAATCAAAGATTGTTTATGTCAATGTCCAAGCCCATAGTCCCAGGGTTAAAGGGGTGGTATTTGAACGCAGTGTTTAATTTTGTTTTAAAGTTAATGTTTGATACTGTCAGCCGGGTTTGAACAGTCTTTCATGTTTGATCTCCTGTCTGATATCTGACGTCTAATTCTGTGTGTTTCCTGTCTGCTCTGGTTGCCAGTGTTTAATAAAATATTTTTTTTCTGCCCTGCTACCTGCTTCCGCCTTCTCTTCCTCTGTCTGGCTTGACAGATTTTGTTGTAATGGATCCAGCAAATGCCAAGATTTCCAAAAATTTTGTTTCTGACTACCAACAAAGGTGAAGGACAGACTCAGAGAAACTGATACCAAGTACAACACCAATTCCTAAAAGGTTGATAATAAAATTGTATAATAAATAATCACTTTATAGATATAATACTAATATAAATAAATACTAATACTAGTTATATTGAAATATAAATATACTATCATATAATAATATATAAAATGCAAATAAACACAGAAAGCATTATTTTCCTGTATTTAACTGAAAATTGTACATCAAAAACAACACTGAACCTCATCAACTGACTGAATATACAATAATTTTGAATTTGATATTACCTGCAAAAAACGTTGGAACAGGGGCATGTTTATCATTGTGTTACATTACTTTTCCTCTTAACTACATCCTGTAATTGTTTAGGAACCAAAAGATGCAATTTTTTTACATTTTCGATAGATAAAATGCTTCAGCTTCTCAAAAGTACTGTGTTGTATTTTTTGATTTAGAATCTGCCAGATGTTTTTAATATGAGAATGTTCTGAACTGCAAACATGTTTTTGCTCTCGCCCTGACTACGACAGCATGCTGTTTTAACATCCAGAATGTGACTTTTGTGTTCTTTCGTTAAAATAAGCAAAGATGTCTCCTCTGGCAGAGGAGGTTCCTCCAAAATGTTTGCATACCCTTCCACATTAATGGAGCCATCACAGATGTTCAAGTTTGCTATGCCAGAGACACCATCATACCATGACAAACACTGGCTTTTAAATATTTTTGGGAACAGTTGGGATGGCCTTTTTCCTCCTTGGCCACAACATCCATTGTTTCCAAAACATTTTGAAAGGTAGCCTGCCAGTCCACAATATAATTTTCTACTTGTGAAACTATGTCAGTACTTTTGAGCTGAGCTCAAGCCACCAGTTTGTATGGGTTATGATGCATGTTAGGCTTTCTGCTTTTTTGCATTTCAGCTTTGTGTAGTATAGCTTTGATTTGGATTTGTATATTACTTGACATATTGCATTTACTGACAGTAGTTTTCGGAAGTATTCCTTAGTGCACTTTGTTATATATATATATATTATTATCGATTATCGAGTTTTTTTTACCATGAAACAAATCTATGGCGTCAAAATAGATCCTAACATTTTGAGAACCAAAAAACCTGTAACCAAAAATGTACACTTTGTAATACATACTGGTTTGTAAACAGAATATTTCTGTTTGTAATCGTCTACTTTGAGTTTAATATTCTTGAAGTATCCATTTTCGCTTTCTTTGCGCCTTTTCTCTGGCGGTTCTCCCAGTCTTACTTTCACTTAAAAAAAGTTCCTTGCTTTTGACTTTTGGACTCGATTTGATGGGGTGGGGCTCCAGCTCATTCTACAGAGCCTGCTACGTCAGCAAAAGACCCACTCTTTTACCTTGATTGGAAAACGGTTGTTGATAAACACAGGGAAGCTGTGTGTTTATGTTTTCTCATATCAGCTAATTTGAACAATTATGCCTTTTAGTAATGAAGCTTTGAGTCAGACTGCTAACTGATTAATCTAGGTAGAGTGTTAACTTAACTTACCTCAGTTTAGTTAATGTTACATAGCTCAATCGCTTTGTAAAATAAAGGTCCTGTTCTGACAATGTCCTAACGTAGAACATTTATACATTTATACATAGCTCCCTTCATAAAACAAAGTTAAGGCTAAACTATATGATGTTTTGGCAGCTAAACAATAAACTTAAATTCTGACCTAAAACATAAAATAAAATATACTGATATAGCTATATAAAATGATGTAATGAATGCCTGTTGCTGTTTTTTCCAGCTTAAATCTTAAATCTTAAGTCTTAATATTATGTTATCAAAATATCACTGAGATTAACAAATTAGTAGTGTGACTGTAGGCCTATACGACGAACTGTGAATTACTAAAAGAGATAATTGTTAAAACTATCCCGCTCCACCATCAAATCGGGTCCAAAAGTCAAAAGCAAGAAACTTTTTGAAGCAAAAGCGAGACTGGGAGAAGGGCAACAGAGAAAAGGCGCAAATAAATCGAAAACGGATACTTCAAGAATATTAAACTCAATCGTTAATGTCTGAATCGTGATGCATCTAAATTGTTACCAATTGAGTCACTTTTAAATGAGTCTCTTTTACCAGTGTGTCTGTGGGATGCTCCAAAGAGGTGTTTGTGAAGCATAAGGTCCCAATGTTTTCTCACAATGTCCTTGTTTCCTTACATAGTTAATTGGTGTTTCTAAATTTCCTTTGGTGTGTGAGTGTATGTGCCACACAATGGCTTTGCACACTGAATGCCTCATTGGTTAGGCACCAGCTTTCCAAGTGGAAAACACAATTAATGAATGAATGAATGGATAAATGAATTAATGTATTCTGATTTTATTTGCTGTTATACAAGACATGCATATATTCACACGCAGAAATGTGTAATGGCTTTTTTGCTTGGATAACAGAACAAAATCTCCACCCTTGTGAGCCGTACAGTCGGGGTATGCAAGGGTTTAACATCCCCATTAGATTCTGTGAAACAGGTAGATGGCTGAAACAGATGCTGTACTGTACAGACCAGTCACAAAGTAGTTCCAATTTAATATTAAATCAAACATATGAAATCTTGTATTATAGCACTGAACAATACAGTAATTATTATCTTTGTAGTTTATATAAAACTGACATAGTGACCAAATTTAAAAAATGCCTGCATTTCTCTATAAGTAGATGTTGCATACTTAATTCACACTAGTTTTCTGTTATTCAGATGTAAACAAGTGTAAATTTTCTGTTACAATTCTTAAAGACCATACCTACTATGAAGCATGGTGGTGGCAATATTGTGTTATGTTATGTTATGTTTAGTTCAGCAGTTCAGCAGAAAGTGCACAGGACTAAAAGGAAAATAGACGTTTTCTTTAGATCCAAAATCCTGAGGAAAACGTATGATCCTCAGGTAGACTATGGGCAGGAGGTTTACCTTCCAGCACAGAGATTCCAAAGACACTGCCAACAAAACAAAAACAAAAAAAAACAGTGGCTTGACCTAAATCTGATTTCAGCATTTCAGATTATTATTGCAAGCTCATAGCCCGTAAATAACACAATAAATACAGCTTACAATGTTTTGCAAAATGAAATATTTTTGTGAATATATATTCTGTTGTACTCAATAATACGGAAGAATATAATAAAATGAACACATCAATGAACTTTATTTAGATAAGCAAATGGGAAAAAATGCCACAGTGACTATTAAACAGTACCACGACGAGATGGTAGTAAATGCTGTTTAAAGCTTGGTATAGTACAAACAGAAACAGTGGGACACAAGCACACACATTCTTGGTAAATCTATGATTTTGGAGACTATTCGTTGACATAATGATTACTATGGGCTATTAATGCTACACTTGCACCTAACCTTAACCTGAGTAGCCTAAAGTAAAATATTTTTTCTTGGCTTTTCAAATTAAACTAAGTTTTTCTAAACAAACATTTATAGTCATAGGAACCAGCCAAAAAT
Organism: Parotocinclus haroldoi; assembly: GCA_034779995.1. Taxonomy (NCBI): domain Eukaryota; kingdom Metazoa; phylum Chordata; class Actinopteri; order Siluriformes; family Loricariidae; genus Parotocinclus; species Parotocinclus haroldoi. The sequence goes on from JAUZST010000638.1 coordinate 12,466, forward strand.
AAAAAAATAAATAAATTATATATATATATATATAAATATAAATATAAATATTTATGTATATTTATTCATTATTGCAAGGACTATCAATTTAATGCAATTTTACTGTAGCCAATTTAGTGTACATCAAAATGTAACCTTATTAACTTTTAACCTTATTACCAGTTACATTAGTTACTTTTTTGCTTTTTCAGTCAACGTTGTAGTTTAAAAAAAAAAAAAATTAAACCAAAACAGCAATTTTCCATATTATGACCAGCAAAATGTCCTCGTATGATAAAATATCATGATATCTGCTGTGGCTTGGTCCCCACAATGTAATATATACATGAAACACACACACACACACACACACACACACACACACACACACACACACACACACACAGAGAACTTTTACAGGAGAATGTCTGTGGTCACAAACTGGTGGCATAAATCAAGTGCCTGAAACTGGTTTACGCTTCCTGAAGCGCTGAGCTCACACAGCATCTGCTAATGGTTTTGATTTACTGGGTAGGCCTATCTGTACAATATTACAGCTCTGGAAAAACCAAGAGACACAGAACTAATAGCAAGCAACATACAAACCTCCAGAAAACCTGGATCACCATTCCACAGGATAAAACATTAAAATGTCCTATAAACTCTCTAACAGAAAAATATCTAGCTTTTGTAATGGAATTAAGAGGCAATGTTAAAAACATAAAAACGGGCATCTGTTCTATTTTAAATATTATGTTTTGTTTTATAATGTACTGTTATTAATAGTTATTGTTGTTTTCTGTATAAATATCATGTTTTTTTTCCTGAAATTCCAAATGCGCATTTAATGTTTGTCACCAAAAATGTTTGTCCACTGACCCTACAGCTTGGTTCCAGCCAAAGTTACACTTTCGTTAATGGCTATATCCATGTTACCCAGTCCTACTATATATTAGTAGATGTACTAATAGTCAACAGTCACATTAAGTATAGCCCCATTATCTGTATGCTTATTTTACTATACTAACACAATTAAGTAAGTGACACAAAAGAAAAACTACACCCACCAACCACTTTACTGGGTACACCACCTTGTTTCTACACTAGTTGTCCATGTTATCAGTTCTACCTACCACATAGAAACACATTGCTTGTCCCCTTTATTCTGCTCTCTAATGGACAGGACCAGCACAGAGCACATACTATTTGGGTGGCGGATGATTCTAAGCACCACAGTGAATCTAATGTGGTGGTAATTTGTTAATGTGTGTTGTACTGGAATGAGTGGATCAAACACAGCAGTGCCTCTGGAATTTTTAGACACTGTTTACTCACAGTGGACTCTATTAGACCAGACTTTACCAGCTTCTTTATACCCTTACATACTTTTTCTGGCTTTGTTTGCATGCCTTTCTTTTCTGCCCTTCTCTGAGTGAGAAAGACAGTATAAAATGTGACATTTGGGACAGAGCCAGTCTAGAAGTATAAACAGCTGTGGGTAAGACCCACCTGTAAAGCCACTGTCACATTGGATGTCACAAGCTGCCCTAGGGCATGGTATGTTGTGCATTTGGAGAGAATACGTTTGGGTAAATTGTGCAGTTGATTATAGAAGTAAAACAGTAAGAAACTTTTAGGAAACTGTAATGCATTATAAAACTAAAATATTTTTTTTATTATTATTTTGACCTTCAAATTAAACAAAATTACTAATTTAAGTTATTTATTTAAAGTGATTTTACAACTTCAATGGAGAATGGCCTGGCGCTTCATAAACACAGAAAGTTGAGCTCAGAATGAAAAAAAGACAGTAATTCTATTTAAACGTAATTAATTGATCTGCCAATTTTCTTAAACAAAGCCACTAGCACCACATGAACCCATGTTCAGAACAAAATGAAATCCAAATAAAGACTAAATTGAAATTCTCATGACAGATCTGGCCTACTACATAACATTTCACTTTCCGGTACTACAGGGAAATTATTTTCTCCTAACTACCGGCTGTACCACCAGGTTTGGTGGGGTGGATAGTTTCTTATGCACATATTCTCTAGGAACCACTTGTGTTCAAACTGAAAATGTGATTTCCATCCATAGACCTTACTACTTCACCTTTTTCCTGCATAGTTCACAATGGCAAAGTCCCCAGCAGACATATTCGTCACCCTAATCATCGTCGTCGTCGTCGTCCTGGACATCTGAACTCTCACAATTAGTGGTGTCGTTAAGTGGAATGAAAACGTCACTCTCTTAGCTACTGGTGACAACCACTTTCATTGGTTTGGACCCTTTCAGGGCCCCACTCTTCTTGTTTTCATTCCTGTTCTCTTTTTCACCCTTTTGATGTGTGTTCTCTGGGTCATCTTCTGCTTCATTATCGTCAAATATGAGTCTATCTTGATTGTTGAGAGCCATTTTCTTTCGCCTTTCATTCTTTATCAATTCTTTTTCAGCCATTTTACCTTTTTTTGTGCCTTCTCCAGCTCAATTTTCTCAGGCGTGTTAATCACGATTTTTTATTTTACTTTCTTCTCACTCTGGGCATTCCTGCTGTGGCTCCCCTTGGGTATGGACCTGCTTTAAGAACTGTGGAATGGGTTGGCTCCTCTTGTGATGGTCCAGGCAGGTCACAGCACTAGCAGCACTAGAGGAGAGCTGATCTGGGTTTGGCCTGTCTGTTAGCATTGATGGGGCATAATCTTCATCTGGGAAGATATCCCTGTTGAATGGGAATATGCTCATCACTCTGAAAACTGATGTGATGTTTCTGGATAACTTAAATTCTAAGACATCATAAATTGCTACGTTTCTACCAGGATTATTGGTATTAGGTGTGCATTAGTGTGCATCTTTCCATCCATCCATTGCACTGTTGTAGTAGGTTTTCATTGAGTGCTGGAGTGTTTTGTCTAAAGGCAAGCAGTGTGAGGTGGCAGAGTGAGCACAATGACACCATTTTCTTTAGCAGTTTTCACTGCCTTCAGTAAGATGTGAGATTCACCGTTCACCAGAATGAGCAGGATTGGGTGATTGGTGGAGCAGTTGGTTTTTGGTGGATGAAGTGTTCCATAAAGACAATGAAGTCTTCTTCATTTATCCATACAGACCTTGTAGAATGACCTATTGATCCTGCTGGTGATCCATTCAAGAACTGTTCTTTGAAACGAAAAAAACAAGCATGGGTGGGATTTTTCATTTGCATTTCCTGTGGTATTCACGACACTTATTGAGCCATTGCAGTTTACATTCAGATTGACATAAGTTGAGGCTATACAAATTAGATAAGCTTCTCTGTGAATTATATGCATGGGGCTAAGTGATGTTGAGCATTTCTGGTGAGAATAATTATTAATGTTTCCTATTACTTTTTCCTTATACATTTACACTTAACCCTACCTGTTTATTCCCTCTCTCATCCAGCTGGTAGGGATATTGATGTCATTTCTTTATACTTACTTGAAAGCCAGTTTGCTGCATTTTATGGGACTTGGATCATGAAATACTGCTGCTAGTGCATTTCTATGTTCTCCCAGTTCTTTCTCCATATGTTCATGAAAGACTTGATTGGCAAGTCCAATTACTTTATATCCTGGCTTTATTACTTTTCCATCTATCTTTTTCTTCTCCATTTATTACGATGTAGTGAGGAAGTATCGTTTTTATGGAAATTCTGCATATGTTCATTTGCCACCACACGAACGGACTTCCCCATCTCTACCTCTTTCTCTGCTCTGTCCATGTTCTCTAGAGGAGTGAACGATCTGCCTGTCTTTCTGTTATAACTCAGTGGCATGATGTCACATAGTTTTAATGATAAGGATGTGTTGTATCACTTGCACAACTTAACCCAGGCCCTTTGGCACAAGAAATGTCCTGAAACTTAGTAACTGTTCAGACACAACAATAAATAAAACTTTGATCACAGAAATTTTACTTTGAAGGCAAAAACAGTTTTATTTAACTTAAATGTGCTTACCTCTTGCAATGAATTGCTCTTCTTTGCAGGATGAGTAAAATGTCAGACTCTTCCCAAATGTGTGGTCACACGACCAAATTCTCCTATGGTTCCCTAGAAACATGGGGTCGCACAACTTCCCAGCTGGCACAAATCACCCCACTTTCTTCTAATGCATGTGTGTATATGCTTACTGATCACTTTATTAGGTACAACTCCTTGTTTAGTCATTTTTCATGTTACAAGTTTGAAATACAATATTCATGAACTTATTGTCCACTTATTACTGTTACAGATTGTAGTCCACGTGAGCAAGTTTTCTCTCTAGTTTACCTTACATGATTCAGATCTCCATCTATGATATCTGTCATGCCTGGCACTATTTAAGAGCTTGTTTTCATGACGGGCTGCATCAGATTCTGACCAATTAATGGTAGGTTATGAATTCTGTCCTATTGCTGTTGCTGTTAGTCTAAGCTCTGGGCTCTAGTTCATCAGTGGTTACAGGTTGTTGGACTATTCAACGTCTAGCAGTGACACTGCTGTATCCACCTCATACCAGCACAACACAGCAGCAAACCACCACTACGTGTCGCTTAAAAAGCTGTACCACCCAACATAGCTGCCATATGCTGGGCAGAGTGAAAGGGAGTCAACTGTAAAACAAAAGATAGAGTTGAGATAGCACCATAAGTGTGAATACACAGACTAGTACATAAACAATTTCACACAACAGACACAAATGCATTCAAGAGCAAAAATAACAAGTTACTGCTTTTTGGTTCAACGTGGAAGAAGAGCAACAGAAATACAGTTTTTACTGGCTACTGTTGCATATCCATGCAATCTCTTCTGCCCTCAGTGCTCACATATTGGTTGACTTTTTAGCTTACACAGCAACACACACTGCTGACAACAGACTAAGTCAGTAAAACGACAATGTTCTGATTATTTGAAACTGCTTGACATCTGGGAAAAGCATTTTCCAAGAAGCAGACACAAAGTACCAGTATCTCTGCATGTGGTGCTTAAAAATCTAAATTTGTTCAGCATCTGACTCCACTGGGAGAACAAATAGGACACAGCATTTGTACTGGTCCCTGTGGCAACTGGTAGATATGGACAAAGCAAAAAGAATACCTGGGCCTGATGCAAAACATGAACAACCCCAACAACATATACAACCCCAGTTCCAATGTTAGGACCTTGTGTAAAACATAATTAAAAACAGAATACAATGATATGCAAATCCTTTTCAACCCATATTCAATTGAATACACTACAAACACAGATATTTAATGTTAAAACGGATAAACTTTGTGTTTTTTGCAAATATTCACTCATTTTTAATTTGATTGCCTGCAACATGCTGCAAAAGAGTTGGAACATGGCAAACAAAAGACTGGAAAAGCAGAAGAATGCTCAAAAACACCTGTTTGGAATGTCCCACAGGTGAGTGTCATGATTGGGTCTAAAGGGATCATTCCCGAAAGGCTGAGTTGTTCACAAGCAAGGATGGGGTGAGGTTCAGCACTTTGTGAACAACTGCATGAGCAAAAAGTTCATCAGTTTAAGAACAACATTTTCCATTGTGTAATTGCAAGGAATTTAGGGAGACCTCTGCAAGTAAGCAGCAAGGCCAATAACCAACATTGAATGCCCATGATATTCAATTCCTCAGGTGGCACTGCATTAAAACCGACATCATTCTGTAACAGATATTACAAAATGGACTCAGGAACATTTCAGAAAACCATTGTTAGTGAAAAAGTTTGTCTCTCCATCTACAAGTGCAAGTTAAAACTCTACTAAAAAACAACACCCAGAAACACTGCTGACTTCTCTGGGTCTGAGCTCATCTCAGATGGACTGACGCAAAGTGGAAAAGTATCCTGTGGTCTGACGAGTCCACATTTCAAATTGTTTTAAAATATCATGGACATCGTGTCCTCCGGGCCAAAGAGGAAAAGGACTATTATCAGGGCAAAGTTTAAAAGCCAGCATCTCTGATGATATGGGTTGTGTTAATGCCCATGACATGTGTAACTTGCAAAGTAACATTCTGCACTTGCTACAACAGAGGGGTTTTGCAGTGAAAGAGTGCGGGTAATAGACTGGCCCTGCCTGCAGTCCAGACCTGTCTACCATTGAAAATGTGTGGAGCATTAAGAAGCGTTGAAGTTCGGTGACCCCAGACAGTTGAGCAATTGAATTTGTACATCAAACAAAAATGGGAAAGAATTCCACCTATAACGCTTCAATAATTAGTGTTAAAAGGAGAGGTGATGTAACAGTGCCCCCATCCCAACTGTTTTGGAACAGTGTTGCAGGCATCAAATTTAAAAAGTGAATCTTTGCAAAAACAATAAAGTTTATCTGTTTGAACATTGAATATCTTGTCTATGTAGTGTATTCATTTGAATATAGGTTGAAAAGGATTGCAAATCATCGTATTCTGTCTTTATTTATGTTTAACACAAAGTTCCAACTTCAGCGGAATTTACTTGGTACAAAGTAAAATTAAATGGCAAGCTAAACAGAAAAGGTGTCAAGCAAAACAAATTGTGAAATTTCACATTCCAGTATTTACAGTGAGGCAAAAAAAGCATTTAGTTAGCCACTGATTGTGTATGTTCTCCTACTTGGAATGATGAGAGAGGTCTGTAATTATCATCATAAGTACACTTTAACTATGAGACACAAAATGAGAAAAGCAATCAAGGAAATCACATTGTAGAATTTTTGAATAATTTATTTGTACATTATGGTGGAAAATAAATATTTGGTTACCCACAAACAAGCAAGACCTGAACTTCTTTTTTAAGAAGCTCTTCTGCTATCTGTATAAATGACACCTGTCCACAGCCTCAGTCAGACTCCAAACACAACCATGGCCAAGACCAAAAAGCTGTCAAAGGACAAGGAAGAAAATTGTAGACCTGCACCAGGCTGGGAGGAGTGAATCTATAATAGGCAATTGTAAGAGCAATTGTAAGAAAATGGAATACACAAGACCATTGATAATCTCCCTCTATCTGATGCCCCACACAAGATCTTATCCCATGGGGTCAAAATGATCATGAGAACGGTGAGGAAAAATCCCAGAACCACACAGTGGGACTTGATGAATGACCTGCAGAGAGCTGGGACCAAATAACAAAGACTACCATCAGTAACACATTACACCGAGAGGGACTCAAATCCTGCAGTGACAGGCGTGTCCCCTTGCTTAAGCAAGTACATGCCCAGGCCAGTTTGCTAAGTTTGCCAGAGAGCATATGGATAGGCCGAAAGAGGATTGGGAAAATATCATGTGGTTAGATGAAACCAAAATAGAACTTTTTGGTAAAAAAAAATGCGAAGAAGACTGCAGTGTTGCGTCCCATGAACACCATATCTACGGTGAAGCATGGGGGTGGAAACCTAATCATCAACATGCATCAGGGAAGAATGAACGGGGTCATGTATTATGAGATTTTAAGTCAAAACCTCCTTCCATGAGTGAGAGCATTAAAGATGGCGGGGTCTTCAAGCATGAAAAAGATCCCAAACACTCGGGTGCTCTGGAAATGAGGGAGTGGCTCCGTAAACAGCATTTCAAGGTCGTGGACAGGAGTTGAAAATCCGTGTTGCCCAGTGACAGCCCCAAAACATCACTGCTTTAGATCTGCATGGATGAATGGGCCAAAATACCAGCTACAGTGTGTGCAAACCTGGTGAAAACGTTTGACCCCTGTCATTGAAAATAGGTTATGATACAAAGTATTGTAATAGTTTCAACTTTATTTTTTTACCATAATTTTCAAATAAATTAATTCAAAATCCTAAGTAGCGGAACTTGCAAATCAGTGGCTGACTAAATACTTTTTTGCCATACTGTACATCCAGGATTATGTGGTCCCCAGTTACTTGTAAGGCAGTTTATTAGCAATTTGTTGTGTGTACCCAGTGGTACAATCTTTAGTAACGCATAGCAATACCACAAAATATATATAACTTCTGTATACTTGGTTCAAAGTACTAATAATATAATTATAACTGTTGTGCATAAAATTCACATAAAAAGTTGCTTGGAAATGAAAGTTTGGAACTGGTTAGAAGAATGCAAATTAAGCAGGAACATAAGCTTGATGGCAAGTCCACACTCTCACACTAATTACTACACACAGTGTAGTATGAGACATACCTTACTAACTTTCATTTAATGCAGATAAAACTATTATATAGCCAAAATGTTTTATTAGAGTGCCTACAGAAATTCATGATACTGTGTAAAAATCCTTACATTTTGTTGATACTAAATTATTCCGGTTCCAGTACAGTATTTACATAATATAACCCTGAATAAAAAAATGAAGACAACATCAAAACTCATTATTAAAACAGTGGGTTTAGTGGGTTTTGTAGTAGGTTTTTTAAATAAACCTGGATTCAATTACTAGTAGTGCATGGAAACACAAATGTGCTTTTAGAAGGGCTCTATTATAAGGTTCTGGGATGTCACAGCCTTGGACTATTTGATGGAGTAGCTTTCAGATCATTATTAATTAAAACAAACTGTATGGTACCATCAACACCTTGGCTACATTGGTTTATCTGTCTAAACTGGATAACTAAAACAAAGAGGACATTAATTGCAGAATCTACCAAGTGGCCAGCGGATTTGAACTATGAAGGATATGTGTTATTTATGTCTTCATTTTCTTATCCTCTTAATCTTGGTCAGGGTTGCCGGCCAGCCTCTGAATATGGCTAAATCAGTCATACTCATGTACCCTCATGTAAGGCAGGGGGCAAAAAAGAAGACACGTCCGTCTTTCTCTTTTCATAAAATGTCACACGCAGTCTCATTTATGCATCTGATGCCATGTGGCAAAGGTTGGATGGTAAGATGATTGTTCTTTTCAAACAAAAATTCCAATCACTATGTTTGACAAAAATGCAGAAATGAGGCCAAATTACCTATTGGGAAGCATACTGATGGCAGCATTATGTTGAAGGGTGTTCTTTAACAAGGATTGGGCAGCTGGTCAGGAAGAGGCAATGCCAAGTACAACCAAATGTTTAAGGAATACCTGCAGCCCTCTGCAGATGATGGGCAGGTTGTTCATCTTGCCCCGTGACAAAAAACATAAACACACCACAAATTAGGGTGCACTGGCTCACACCCCGTTTATAACATTAACTGTAGTTCATACAAAATTTCGTTCTAGAATCCAAGCAATTCTAATTCTTTACAGCTGGTAGAGACATGCCCCAAATTGCTGATATATTGATAGGCTATAATGTAAAATAAAGGTGTCTTTTCTTAGTTTTCTAAAGCTGTTGTGCTAGTTTTTCTTTAACTGATTTTTTAATACTTGAATGCAAAAATTCAACATGTATAAATAACGATGGAAAATCTATGGGAGTCTAACAAGTCTAATTCTGTGTATATCATGATGTTGATGTGGTAGTGTGTGTTGTACTGGTAGGAGTGAATCAGATGAACTGCTGGAGTTTTCTCTGTCCACATACCAAAAACATCTAACCACTTGCATCCTGTAGGCAGCACCCTGTGAGCTTTGATGAAGAATTAGAAGATTAGGTACACTTTGCTAGTACTGAGTTGGACCCCGAAAGCTGCCTCAATTGTTGAATGAATTGTTTGAGACGATACAAGCTTTGTGACATGGCTTGTAGAAGTTGGTACACTGTGGTACACAGATGGGCAACAAAAATACTTGGGTAAGTTGTGGTTTTTAAATGCTGCTCAATTGGTTTTAATGGCCGAGTAAATACCCTCATACCATTACACCACCAATAGGCTGACACATGGCACCAAATTCTTACCCTACAATCCCACTGTTGAAGCAGGAATTGAGACTGGGGCAATGATTTTCCCAGAAATAAAAAAATATTTGTCCGTTCTTCGCTGACAAGAGTGGAAAACTGTCTTCTGATGCTGTAGCCAATCTGCTTCAATGTTTGATGTGCTATGAATTCAGATATGTTCTACTGCACACCTTGGTTGTAATGAGTGTTTGAGTTACTGATGACGTTCTATCAGCTCAAACCAGTCTGGCCGTTCTCCTCTGAAGAATGGTAACAACATTTTTGCCCAGAGACCTCACTGGATATTTTTCCTATTCAGACCAATATCCACAAACCCTAAAGATGGCTGTGAATAAAAATGGCAGTAGATCAACAGTTTCTGAAATAATCAGATAAGCCCATCTAGCACCAAACACCAGGTCATGGTTCAGACATTAAAGCACCATTCTGATGCTTGGTTTGAACTTTAGCGGGTCGTCTTAAGTTGATGGTATGTGATTGGCACTGATAATATATGTATATCGGTTAGATGAAGTGTGCACAATAAATAAACCAACTACGTTTTATGTCGTTTTACACAGTATTCACCCTCAGCTTGCTAGGGGGTACAACGCCCCTCGAGACTTGCCAAAGCCTGGATAGGTCCCATGTCAAATGCTACACTTAAACTTTTGTTTGTTTTCATTGTGTATGGAGTTCCAAGGGAGCAATTTCCAGTGATGACATTGAACTGTACTCCTCCTGGAATTCATTAGAATAAGAGAGCACAGGTCCCATGTCTCTCTCCGTCCAAAGGGAGTATAATCTAAACGAACACCCAGGGGCATGACACACTGCACAAAGCCTCTAATAACACTAGAGAGCCTGAAGGAGACATTAATCAAAAGTATACAAACAAACAAACACTAATGGGAATAGATTGCTTTACAAAAGACTGCTGTGAGATAATTCTATTTACTTGCATGAAAGTAAGCTCAGCACTCATCTCCACAATTAACAAACTGATAAATAAACTGCCTCAGGTCTACGAAAAAAAAAGTCCAATTTAATGGAAAATAATTCAAGTTATCATGCAATAAAAGAAGTTAAGGTTTTATTTTTGTTTTCAGTTAGCATGGAAAGAATTAATTTTAAGAGTTAGACAGGTTAATGTTCATTTTAACCATGATAAACAAAACAAAAAGATAAATAACAGGTGGCTTTTTAACCCCCCCCAACACTTTTGAAGGAAGCAAAGAGAGCAATGCATTGGGACATGATCAGTAAGACAAACAATGTGAAATGTTCAGCTGCATTTCTAAACACATTTCTGAACACGAGTGTATAGACGCACTCAGCTACCAGTGTGTCGTCAGTGTTCCACAGTGCACTAGTGAAAGTGTAACACTAGGCAACACCTGGCACTGATGAATGTGACCCAGCAATGAACGAGATGCTGAAGATGAGCCACAAAACCGTTTGCAAATGCTTCATATGTAAACTGCGACAAAAAAATTTGTTTTAAGTACTCCATGCCTGTTTAAAACACACACCCTGTGTGACTGTTCCTCGACTTGACTCTAACTTTCATATACTCCAAGGAGGCAATAGTCATCTGTTATTTTGGTAACAACATAAGAAAAAAAGCATCAACTGATTATACGTAAATATAACAAAGCGTAAACATTTAAAATGCTCTCCAAGTTCGAAAATAGAATTTTAGATGGATACTATCACAGCAAATTCAAATGTAATGTTCATTGTAAAGGCTGGTACACAACAGCTGTTAACAGAGGTTTGTGTGAAAGGTTGTTGTAGAAAGTGCCTCAAGTAATTTTTTCTTTTATGTAGCCAAATATTACTAAAATTGTATACGAGTTGTACAGAAGCCATCGTACACGATGCGAACAATTTACTTGGTTTTAGATCTGCAATTCAATTTGTTAATGTATATTCGCAGAACATGTTTAAGAACCGAATTCTTGTAAACCAGCCTAACCAACCCCATACTGGGGAAAAATATAAAAATAGCAAACAGCTCAAAAAACGGACTGATAAACAGTAAACTAAACCGCACCTGATTGGGTGCTTAGCTAACAAAATTTGCATTGATCTGTTAGGTTTAGGTGATAAAGGCTCTTCACACCGGCAACACAGTGTCTGTCTAAAAAAAAATTGCACAAATAAAATTGCATCTGTAATCCATCTGTAACGACTGATCAAATACCACAAACAGCTCACATGACTGAAGGATTACAATTTTTGTTTGTGTGAAGATTATTCACAAAGATTGTCAAGTGGATATACTACATATTTCTTTTTATTAATGTTCCTTCATCAGTCCTGGTCCACAATAGCATTCTGTCTTGTACGGTTTCTGCTTAGTTAGTGAAAGGATGTGAATGTTAGTCCTAAAGGTAGTGATCGAAGGCTTGCATTTGGCCAACTTGATGAAAGAGTTTTGGTATTCAGGATGTGTGATCATCCATATTCACTTTTACAATAGCCAAAAGTAGCAATTGGAGGAACTAATGATAAGCTTCTATCAGATTTCTTTAGAACATGCCACTGCAGTATAAAGGCACCATACTCTACAAAACACATGCCCATTTGCAACGAATGAGCACTTGATTATCTTTTAATAGGAGTAGAGACCACTACCAATTAAAAACAGAATACTTTTTAAAGAGATTTCATAAAGACCAAGGGAACATTTTGAAATTAGTATTTTCCCTATTTCGTACATGTCACAAGGCCAAGCGAAGACTAACTCACATTTTCATTGTAAACTAAACAAAACCAAAATAAAAGACCATTTCTCCACTGCAAAGATTGTAAATTTACATTCAAGAATCAGGGCTGTTGCATAAATATGTACCAATATCTAAGAACGATAAACTAGCATTATACTTTACTCTTGCTGTTTCCTTTTCTGCTCAGGCACATTCGGTTAAAACTATATTCGTTTATTTTTTGCACATTTCATGCACTTACTTTTGATCACGGTCATCTTTACTCTATTATTAAATCTTTGGTTGTAAATTGTACCTGCATGAGTGCGTGTAATTCCATACATGTATTGTGACTCAGTATTATCATACAGATACAGTAGAACTGTGGATAACTGTGTGACAGCTCATCATTGCCAGCCTGCTGATTACTGGATTCAGGGCTCCTCAAGGTAAAGAAGCGTTCTGAGAATAACTCTCAACTGTTTGTAACATAGCTATGAAACAAGCAGTTTACAGGGGAAAAAAAGGCTGGCAAATGTAATTTAAATGTGGGTCATAGAGTGGAGGCGCTGATAGGCGACAGACTCAGTTGGCCAGAGTCAGAGCGTGCATGTGCTTGGCGACGTCGTACACATAGGTGATGTCAGGTCGCTTCTCTGGATCCGGATTGATGCACATATCTACCACCTTTCTCAGCTTGGGGAGAGAAAACAGAAAAGATAATGAGGAGAGTGATTAAATAGAATGGTCATTTCAAATCTGACTGACAATGTGTTTACATGCACAATTTGATATGTGATCATATATATTTATTTGCCTGCTCAGTTAAAATACTGCTAAATCACATTAGATTATGGTGTTCAGAGGAATCCGATAAAAATCTGAAGTTTACAGTTTATTTAGAATGTGTACAAATCATGCACAGTGTTGCAACTCTGGATAGAGTAACATTTTCTGTAATAAAAATGAAAGTATTCTGATTGTAGACATGAACTGAACTAGAGAAAAACAAGCATTGGGCTGCATCCCACACTGTATGTGTAACGCGTGTGCAAGGAGCGGAGCCAAAAGCAGCTAGCGTACTACTAGTCTTTTAATAATCCAATAAGGGCAAAGGCAAACTCAGTCGGAAACAGGCAATGGTCAAACACAGAGAACAGCAGATAATCCAAAGGAGGAGGCGAAGGCGAAGTCGAGAGATGGAACAGGGTCAAAACACGGTATGAAGGCAATCCGATAACAATAGAATAAATGCTTCAAAACAGGGATAAACCGAGTAAATGAGCAACCTGAGAGGTGAGAGTGATGAGCTTAAATAGGAGGTGTGTGTAATCAGTATGACGGTGATTCGGTGCGTGATAATGAGGGGGTGTGGTCTGCTGAGCAGGTAGCGTGAGCATGCGTGACAGTATGTTACTATTAAATATTATTTAACACTATTGTAAGTCGCTCTGGATAAGGATGTCTGCTAAATACTGTCAATTTAGATTTGCCTTATTTATTGTATTAGTGCAGAGACTGCTCAATAGAGGACAACATTATTACATTAATTTAAATAAAAAAACTAACTATAACAAAACGGGGAATACATTACAAATAGGTATGCACTGTCAACCTTCTTGTCCGAACATTGTTTTTGGCTAACTTTTGCTATTTAGTCTGTTTGCAAAATACAAATACACGAATCAAATAACTGCAAATATTTTTGGGTTCTGTAGATGTAAACAAACTCAGTGTTAAGGCAGTGAACACTTACAGTAACGTTGCTGCCACAACCACTTTTATTGCCATTTCAATTTGTGTATTGTTCGAACGAGACACTGATGGTTCTAGTTAGTGAATATGTTCAAAAACAAATTCTGATACATGTACATTGACATATAACACAGTGTACTATGAACTAGATTTAGGTCCAACATGATGTGCTTAAAGATAAAAGCAAAATACTGTAGGAATACATTGTATTAAACAACAACCATTCCTTTGATCTTTTATATCAAAATGAGCAAAACTAAGAGTTCAAGAAAGTCAGACAAGTTTAAGTCAGTGCAGCTTCTAGCTAAAGCTTCCTTTATGCTTTCCCCAGCACACTGCAGACCCCAGAATTCCTCCCCCCATGCTACAGAGAAAGACATGCGTCCTCAGCCCCAAAGACCGGCATTATTAAAAGGAGAAAAAAGTAAGCAAGAAATATCCACCTCCCCAAATGCCTAATCACCATGGCAACCTGCTCGTTCTAGCCTAGGCCTGACTGCTGGTGCTGCTGCCGTCTCCTAATCAGTATGGCATGTGAAATGCAAATCCAACCTGGCGCAGAATTAGTGGAGGAGAAATGGTGGCTTGGTTGTAAGGGGGTGGGGGCAAATGAGGATGCAGATATGTAAAATATTCATATGCTGGAAAAAAAAAAAAGATTCTGGAGGGTGGCAAGCGACGCAAGATTTCTGATGGGGAATGGGGTTGTCTGTCAGGTGTGAGGCAAGAAGACGGTAAATGACACACCAAAGATAAGCGGCTGACAGCTTTTTGCAGTTCGCCTTCAGGAGCATTGTTTACACGCAGACAGAGGTGGATGTGGTCCCTCAATCTATGCTGCAGGGTGTTTTTTGGGGGTTTTTCAGGGGGTGGGGGCATGCAGTTTCGCAGTGCTGTGCATGTCATATAAATGATGAATAATGACGCAAGGGGACCGTGAATTAGGTGCTAATTCAATTTTCACCTAACAGGTAAAAATTTTAAAACTATGAGTGCAATAGCTGAACTCATTCAGCAAAAAAATCTGTTGAATCACTAAATAAATGGAGTGAGTGCAATAAGTATAAAGAAGATTGTATGGGTAATGTCTAGTACGAGCCCAAAAAACAAGGTTAGTGGTTACCTGCAAAGCCATATGTTACACTAAACTGGGCACTGGTTTGGAAATCTGAATTGTCATAGGGCAGAAAGCCTAAGAGCCTCTTAAATCTCACAATGCAACCCATAACACCAGAAGTGCCACTAAAGTCAATAATTCCTTTCAGGTTGAAGGAATACACAGGAATGTGAGACAAAAGAATCAGTACATGGTGTTGTTCAGAATCATGATCACACATATACTCACTGTCCACTTTATTATGTACACTTGTTTAGCTGCCCATTAAAAATTAATGAGGAGGAAAGGTAATTGAATTTACTTTAAACTTGGCATGGTTTTTGCGCTAGATGGATTGGTTAAGCACAGTCATCAGAGAACGGTCTTAAAAAGAGAAACTAGTGAAGGCTCTCTTGGCAAAAATGCCTTGTTGGTGGTCACACTGGTTTAATCAGTGCATTGTTGAGTCTATGCCACAAAGAATTAAGACAGTTCTAAATGCTAAATGTTCAGCAAGGTTAACCTAATAAAGTGGTCAGTGAGTGAATATTGGTCGTACTGAATTGCAATCTGAAAATGACAAATATTTTTGATTCATTGATCAGCAATGTGTTTAAGCCATGTTAATGTAATTAATAAAGAACTGCCCCGATCTTTTTTCCAATTTGATCTCTCCATTTCTCCAGACATCCCCCTGCCACATGCAAAACCTCTCTGCTGAGAGCCTTTGTACAACTTACAGCTGCCAACCATATCTTTCTACTGGCAGGCTGGATATTTCTACAATAAGAATCAGGCTCTGCCCACAAAAACACTAGTCTAATAAACATGAACAGACTATTTTATACTTTTTCTTTAAGACCTAAGAAATAGGCTTCCCAAAAATCGTTTTGGAGAAGCAAAAGACAACTAATACTGTACAACAACTATAACTGTAAAAATTGTTTACACTAATTTGGAATTGTCACTGTGTAACAGAAGATTACACAATTTGCTGTTGTTTTCTACACACAGAAACTATATTTCTACAGTACATTTACTTCAAGCTATCACTTGGACACAGAGTTACATACTCTACAAGTTATATTATATATTGCTCGAGTTATTTACTGCGCAAGGTTGTATCAGATTTTAGTATCAAATAATCATCGTTTTGCTACCAAGATGTTCTGCAACTTGATTGTGCAGGTTGTAAGGGTTTAAAAGGGCTAAGAGACAGTTTTACTACTAAATATACATCATATAGAAAGCACATAGAAACAAAATTAAACTCAAGTGCTTTGTTTAACCTGTAGCTCCCATGCATGCACCTGCAGTTGCATTCTGAAGCTAGGAGGAGCATCAGCGCACCTGAAAGAGCAGTCTCAAGAGTGCAGGGGGGTAACAGAATTCTGAACATTTCATTTTGTATTTAGAAAACTTTCTACTGCTGCTGTAACTCAGCACATACCTGTAAACAGTTATTCCGGTTCTCACTGAATATTGCCAAAACAGGTCACTTTTGGAGAAGGTACTGAGCAAGCGGAGAAGCTTAGCTTTTAGCCATCTCCTCTGTTAGCATAACAAGACGTCAGAAAGTACTGCTAGAGCTAAGCTGTACATAGCGGTATCTATGTAAAACCTATAACGTACTAGTCAAAAACTGACAGGCTGCAGTGTCTGAAAAACACAGCAGCTAGACTATAAAGCAATTCTGAGGTATAAACAGCATAATAATTACACCTTAAGCCTGGTCTTCCTACATTCTGATGCTTCTTTGTAGCCCTTTGTGCATGTCAAGCTCAAATAATGAGTGTTTGAAAGTCTCCAAGTTCTCTTGGATCTCAGATCTGAGTCTCACCTCTTCCGAGTAATGATCAGATGGGAGAGGAGGGTAGTCACACTGCTCAATCTTTTTACACAGGGAGTATAGGTTCATCTTGTCGCCATAGAACGGACTCTGCAGAGCAGCCATCTAGGAATAAGACAACAATTACACTGAATCACCTCAACCTTATCATTTATTTTATTTACATATGTTAAACATCATATGATGCTCGTCATTGCCATACCAATTAACATTATTATTTAATTTGGGTTTTTTTTGTGACATTTGCTAATCAAAAAGTTAAAAAAGGTTAGGAAGATATTCTGAGCAACTCCATAGTTTATAATCACATTACCACTCAATTTATCTCTGGAGGCTTCTATATTTTAAATGAGCAAATAAAATTGTTTTAACTTCCAAAGGCTGAATATGTGTCTAACACTGGTAAGCTGTATACCAAAATAACATTTTGCATTTTCACTTGAATGAACACACCAGTGTAAAAAACCTTTGCCAAAAATGGCTGGGAAAAACAATGGGCTGAACAATAAATGCAATATATACACTTCCCACAAAATGAAAGGATATTTCATGATGGATTAAATTTTTAACTTATCTTGAAATATACCATAATTTTTGTATATATACATACATATACACACACACACACACGCACGCACACGCACGCACACGCACACGCACATATATATATATATATATATATACACACACAAAGCCTACTTGAGTTACTGTTGCTGGCCATGTCCATCTCTGTATGACCACAGTGAACCATCTTTTTGTCATTTAGTAGACGCACTTATCCAGAGCGATTTACAGTTAATACAGTCTTACAATCCAAGTAATTGTGGGTTAAGGGCTGCCAACTGTGGCAGAGGGAACCCTGGACCTTAATCACTAGGCCACCACAGACCCAGATATGTATTCTGCCTTCTGAAGCCATTTCACTATTATTACAAAGAGAAAGCAGACTGACTGCTTCTCACTATTTGGTTCTGATTTGTTGATTTTTGTCAATTATAACTTAAACATGCACAATTTAGCCAACTTTTTTAAAGTTCTGAAGAGGGGCGAAAGTAATGTGAACACAGACAGAAAAATCGATTTCAAGAACATCATGAAAAAATTATTTTCATTTACATTAAAATATGAAGACATGTTACTACTCATATTAACCAATGTAAATAAAACAAATTAATGTTTGACAAAAAAAGGGAGTTTTTACAATTTTTTGACAAGGAATTAATTGATTCAAGATTTGAAGTAACTGGAGTCAAAATGTTTTTGTACTCCACATAGATCAAAAGCCTTCAAAAACTCAATTCAAATTGGTTGAGAAACAACAGGGTTATTGTGCATTTAACCCGCAACAAATAGCAGTCATTTTCTGCAGCTTTTATTTGTTTGCAAGACTGTCTTAAATGGACCAATATGGCAGACACAAAGAACATGGAATCTGATCTAATACTTAGCCAGGGTTTTAGGTCAACATCTGAATTGTCTAAACGGTGGCAAGGCAACAATACTATATATATAATATAGGAATATGCCACATGAACCACATGTGTAAAATGTACCTTTTATTTGTGTCATTTATATAACATTTTAATCTGACTGCTTAAAACGCTTCAAAAGGAAGCTGGAGAAACACAAAACAAAGATTCAGGTATGGCTACGTCACTCCAGGAGCTTGAAATGCTTCT
Organism: Parotocinclus haroldoi; assembly: GCA_034779995.1. Taxonomy (NCBI): domain Eukaryota; kingdom Metazoa; phylum Chordata; class Actinopteri; order Siluriformes; family Loricariidae; genus Parotocinclus; species Parotocinclus haroldoi. The sequence continues at coordinate 31,307 of JAUZST010000638.1, forward strand.
TATGGAGCCACTGCTTAGTTGCCCTGGTTGTGTGTTTTTGGTCATTGTCATCCTGGAAGACCCAGCCACGACCCATCTTCAATGATCTTACTAAGGGACGGAGGTTGTTGGCCCCATGTATGCGTGACCCCATCCATCAGTATGATGTTTCCACCCCCATACTTCATGTTTGGGACTTCTTGGGGTTGTACTCATCCTTCTTCTCTCCTTCTTCTCCTCCTAACATGGCGAGTGGAATTCCTACCAAAAAGCCCTATTTTAGCTTCATCTCATCACGTGACGTTCTCTGGATCATCCGAACAGTCACTGGCAAACTTCAAACGGGTCTAGACACTTGCAGGTGTACGCAGTGACACCATGTGGGGGACCTTTTAAACCATGACGTCGTAGTCTGTTGTTATTATCAAGTTATCTTTGAGACTGTGGTCCGAGCTCTCTTCAGGTCATTGACCAGGTCCTCCCATGTAGTTCTGGGCTGACTCCTGACCTCTCAGAATCATCCTTACCCCACAAACTGAGATCTTGCATGGTGCCCCAGACTGAGGAAGACTGACAGTCAACTAGTGTTTTTTATTTTAATTATTGCACTTTAATTGTTGCCAGGTCCTGTAGCCCATCTCAGCCTTGTGCAGGTTTATTATTTTGTCCCTGGTGTTCTTAGATAGCTCTTTGGTCTTGGGCATGGTGGAGAGGTTGGAGTGTGATTGACTGAGTGTATGGACAGGTGTCTTTTATACAGGTAACAAATTTAAACAGGTGCAATTAATATAGGAGGCTTCTTAAGGAAAGACAAACAGGTCTGTGAGATCCAGACACACAGCCACACACTTCAACAACCGACACCCAGAAAGACAACCACTGATGCATCCCTCTAGCCAAACTCACAGAAAGCAGGACTGTGGACTGACAAGCAAACCTCAACAATGGTTTTGGCAGGCAAAGAGTCCACAACAACATGTCCTGTGGTTTTTGACTCACACTGAATTAAAAAAAATCCTTATTTGTTTTATTCGAGATCAACAATGGGCAGTAGGATGGGTTGCATTTAATACCACAGTGGCTCTCAAAAATATGACACATTTATAGGTTTCAATTCAGTCATGGAAGTCAGTTGATCAGCTTTATTGTCTGCTGTCTCAGAAATGGTGTGCCAACTTTGAAGGAGAAGCTGGCTGGCTTGCACAGATCCTTGACCTCAAACAAATGAAAGGGGTATATATAGCGTATCTCGGTGCCATCAGGGCTTTGAAATCATTCATGAAACAACATGTAGGGTAACAGGGCAACCATATCATCTAAGACTGTAAAGTTGTATATAAAGTAGTCAATCTTCAGTAAACATTGACAAGATGACCCCATCTACCTGACGAGATGCAGAGAGAGAGGTATATTAAATAACTGAGGTGTGAGAGAGCAAGGTGACATTTGTCTGCTAAATACTGTAAATGTTTACAGTAATTCAGTCTAGATAGTTCTTGCATTAAGGCGTATAGCTTTATGGGTAACTAAATGCCCCATGTGCATAAAATGATCTGATACGTGTGGATTATTTAGCCAGGTTACTATTCAAATGCATCAATCAACAGTTCAGTCCCAAGCTCAGAAATGGAAAAGGTGAGATCATATGCTTCATCATGTCATAATTGAAGGAGCTTCTGTGAATTTCCACAGACCTCAAGGTGTTCAAAATATTCACACACGCTTCTGGTGCAAATGAATTTGGGGTGTGAATTTCACCTATTCTATCTGAAAGGTCACTCCCCAGTGAAAAGAAGATGACAGACATTCTTTCTTTTTCCAAAGTAAAGAATATAAATGGCTGTTAAATATGACTTCAACTCAAATATGTCCAAATCATAACACACAAAATGGTTCACCTATTTCTCACTCTACCTTGTCTTTATTGTGCTACTTGTAAATTTATACATAAAATTTCCTACTGTGCACATTACTATCTATAGCAAGCACATATGTATACATATAGCACGTACTTCAGTAAACATTGACAAGATGACCTGACGAGATGCAGAGAGAGAGGTAGATTAAATAACTGAGGTGTGAGAGAGCAAGGTGATATTTGTCTGTGTGCTTCATCACTGCTCAGGCTTGTTCTAATCACTCAGTAACACAGTCGAGTTATAGAAAAGCTGCAGCAGGCACAGGCTGAAGTTAGTTTTCATTTATCTATTATAAATG
>JAUZST010000643.1:0-17346 GCA_034779995.1 Parotocinclus haroldoi
TGTGTGTGTGTGTGTGTGTGTGTGTGTGTGTGTGTGTGTGTGTATATATATACACACACACACACACACACACACATATATGTAACGCCCCTGTTAGTGTTAAACCACTTCATTTATTGAGGGTTTAACAGACTAATTTTTTATGCGCCTATGACTGATGGGCAAGCAGAATGGTACAGCTGTGTTCCCCAGTATGACCAGTATGTAACCCCATTGAAATTGAAATTGCTCATAATGGTTTGTCCGTTGTTAAACTGGTTCTGCCCATTTCTCTCACATCCTACAAGCGGGCTACTAGAAACGACTGATCTGACACATCGTCTAATATCTCCTGAACTTTGACGCTACAGAGATGTGAAACACACACACACACACACACACACACACACACTGATTTTAGCCTTGCTTGGTATAGCATCTTAGTTACTAACATTTTGTCTAAACGAGGACACTCTTTGAAGTTAGGCGTGTGCATAGTGGAGAACAGGTGAATGTAACACACACACACACGCACACACACACACAGACGTTATTCATGCAGCGTGTGACACAGCAGTGTATTTTTCTGCCTGTGGGCAGCAGAAGGTAATTAAAATCATTTTTTTCTTCTCGTGGCTGGATGCAGAGGAAGTGCAGCGCTCTGATAACAGCTCGATGTAGATTTGATGCTGAAGCACAAAGTTCACATTACCAGGATGACTCATTTTTTGTTCTTTGTTAAAGGCTGTGTCGACGTGTCAAATCCGATCTTTTTTAAATCAGATTCAGGACGTTTTTGTTAGCGGTGACGCGGATACACGTATCAACATGAACACGTGAGATGTTTCCGGGACGGATTAATTCACATTACAGACAGATAGAGGTCGATTGCATTTGTGAATGAGAATCGTCAAGATGGCCAAATCCGATGTGAGCAAAACTCAGATAGAGGAATGTGGCTTTTAATGTGAACGTAGGTTATGTAGAAAAACGTGATGACAGAACAGGTATGGGTTGCTGATTAGAACCAGGTCTACATGACAGATATAGCTAAACCCTTTGGGAAACTGTTTTTTTTACACAAACACACACACACACACACACACACAAGGAATACCCAACCCCTGTGAGTTTTCAGAAAGAGGCTGTAAATCACTTAGCAACAGAGCCTTGGCAGATGGAGGGACCTGATAGAATCAGACACAATGAGGTTTTCATATTCATCATCATCGACGTTTCTCACAAACGCTCGAGATGGATCACCCGTACAAACAAGCGCTTCAGTACCAGAAATCTATTTTCTTTTTCTCCGTATCTCAAATTAACTGCTTACATTTAACCTGTTTAGAAGATTCTCTTAACCACAGCGACTAAGGTACAGTCCAAGGATTAAGAACCACAATTTAAAGAGTTAATTTTTATTTATATAGTGTTTCTGTATCAAATCAGCTTTACATATAAGCTCCTCGGAGCAAATACTCATACAGTCTTACAATTCGGATTTACTGCAGGATAGCAGGTAGGATCTTCAGACTCCTGCCTATGGCGTCGCAAGAAGACGATCAGGCTGTGAACGAAAGTCACAAACACAGTTTCCAGGAAAATGCATACCATGTGCATACGGAGCAGAGTGACGCACAAGAGAGGCCATGGCTCACCTCTGCTCACAAAGTGAGCCTGGTTACAGTGGGCGAAAAGACGATTGGCCCTTAGTATTAATTTTTAGTAATAATGAATACCAATATAATATAAGGAAATGTTTATTTCAGAACCTTTCTTTGTTATATTTGCTGTTATTTTTTGTTCTACAGTTTGATATGCTGATAATATTTTTGTAACATTATATTTTATTTATAATATTCTTTTTAATTGAGTATTTAATTTATGATAATCTGTAATTTAATTGTTTACATTTCATTTCCAGCGTTTAGCAGACGCCCAAATCCAGAGCGACTTACAATTAATACAGTCTTACAATCAGAGCAATTGTGGGTTAAGGGTCTTGCTGAAGGACCCAACTGTGGCAGCTTGGCAGAGGTGGGATTCGAACCCTGGACCTTCTGGTCCAGAGTCCAGTACCTTAACCTTAAACTAATTCAGAACTAACTAATGACTATTATTATAAATTTAAATTATACAAATATTTGTTAAATTTTTATTATAAAATTATAATTTAGTTAATTTCTATCGTATATATATCGTATTCCTGGTTCTCTTTTTAAGTCTTGGCCATAGGGATTTTTGCCTTGCCACTGTCGACTGGCTCGGTTAGGACTGTAGACCTGTAGAGTTCTAAGGCTGCTGTGAGATAATGCTCACAATAACAACTAAAATGCAACACAATGTTCGGAATTGGATGCTTGATTGTAATTACACAGACTGAAACGTGAAAAAGTTTGTGCACCCTTGCAGATCACGCTCAAGCGTTTTTGTCTCAGAACCTGGAAAAATAAGTCACCCTCGAGGCACCAAGGGATTGTATTTTTTCAGAAAAGGACACAAGTGAACAGTTTCCCTTCAGCCCCTGCAGTGTGGTCGTCCATGTGAGAGTAGGGTTATGTAACGTGGCCTGAAGGCTGTTCTGTGTGCGTGTGGGATATTCAGATAAAAAGGATGATGTCATGTTTGCTCCGGGCTACGTTTTTAATTGTTTTGCCCATTTTGGTGCGTTTTACATTCCTCAGAGAGGGACAGAGGACACCGTGGAATGTCAAGTTTGAGTTATTTTCTGGTTGTGAGTGTTTGGTGGTGTGGTATTTCTCTCTGCGCCCTGCCCTTGTTGACCCAGATGTTGCTTTCACGCAGACAAATCAGAAGTCCTTGTGCTCCGGCTCTTTATGCTCTGCTGGGTGCTGTGATAATCACAGCGGGTTTGAGCATGCAGGTCTGGTAACTGGGACGACAGGACGCACGCAGCGTACACGGTGATGAAACACTAAGGCGCACTAAAACGGTACCGCTCCACTGCCGCGTTGCCAAGAAACCACAGACTTTATGCACGCGTATGACGCGATAACCCTGATTAAAAAACTCAATTCTATCGTGTAATTCTTAATTATTTATTTTTCGTAGCTGTTCCCTTTTATCTTCGCGTTCTAGCGCTTTGTATGTAGAATGTATGCCTGGAAACATTTTTGCAACTAATTTAGATAGAAATCTGTAAACAAAAGATTTAGCTGAATAATGCCAGTAATCACGACCATAAACGATTCATTTGCTTAAGACTGAATGACCATTGTGTGTCGATAACAGCCGTTTCTCCAGTCAAAAGACTCAGCGGTTACAGAGTTCAAATGACCAGCTCTCGACATTTCTAGGTAGATTCAGGTCAGACTGCTTCCAGTGCACAGGCTGGGTAGGGGTAGGGATTTGTTACCGTTGCATAGCAACAATAACATCGATTGTTGAGCTACTTTTTTTGTAGAAGATATTGTCAACATGAACGTGCATAAAATTCAGGGCTTATTATATTTCCTTTGTTAATTGGTTTTGTTGTGAAAAAAAATATATATAAAAGCAATAGAACATTAGAGGCTGTGCGCTATCGTGAATAACGTCACGGTTGGATTTAACACGGCCGTGCGCTACTGCTTTAATAACAGCTATTAAAACAAATGTAACGTTCACGTTAAAGAATTGGACTCCATTCTTTTGTTGCAAAGAACAGAACTCTTTAGGGGTGCAGCATGCAGTCCGTTGTGTGCGAAATTTTGACTCCTTTACTCCTTTATATACACTGTAAAATGAGGGGAATTCATTTCTAAATGAATGATCCCCTAATACTTGTGAGGAGCGTAAATAGTAGGTGTTACGTGGGTTGAGTTATGTCTTTCTGCCTTCCGCCTCACCGAAGTCTTCTACCTTTATCAGCATTACTGTTGTGCACGAACACCCTTGGGCGTTACCATGTGACTCGTGAGAACTCGGATAGATGGAACATGAACCCAGACAGACAGAACTGTAACGTGCCCTGGGTGACACAACTCCTCACTGGGAGAAGTCTGCACCTCCCAGCCCTCACTGGGATAGCACATCCTGGAAACTGGTATTGGAAACAAGTACTGATGAGAATCTTCAAATATATGACGCAATGTTGACAAATCAGACCTCACCTCACCAGAGTCAGGATCTGGCTCAGTTATTAGAGCACTGTTCCCAGTGCCTTAACCAGTAGACTCACCACAGCACCAGTAATGCACGTATAGACGAAGAGTCTTGTGACCACTGGGTTTTGAACAAACTCCGGTGTTTTGAATCCCGACGAGGACTCTTGACAAGTCAGATTTATTTCTATAGTGCTTTTTCCAACGGAGCATCGTCTCAAACCAGTTTTAGATCGTCTTCTAATGTCAAAGGCCAATCCTGATTTGAGCAAGCCTAGGGTGACAGTGGAAAGAAAAAACTCCCTAAACGTTATGAGGAAGAAACCTTGGGAGGGCCGAGACTTGGGTAGCTCAGGTGTTAAAGGGAAGAATAAAACTAATGAATTTAGTCAAATAAATCTGTAATAATAGCAAAAATAATAATAGTAAATATGAACAGGTACATAATATGTTAAATATCATATGCATATCGGATTAGTCTACGTAGAATCTATATTACTGCACTGTAATAGGTAACTAAATGTTTTTAAATAAATAGCTATATGTAACGTTTAGGATTAATACTCATTCGCGATTCTGAAATAATAACAGGATTTATCACCAGTCATTTAGCTCATTAGTCATTTCGTTTTTTTTTTCTAGAGCGTTTTACAACCGATACAGTCTTACAGTGTTAAGGGCTTGCTCAAGGGCCCAACAGCAAGGTAGCAAGGTGGCAGCGCTGGGCCTTTTAGTCCTTTTGAATAAATAGTCCAGTAGCTTAACCCCTGTGCCACCACAGTCCCATAGAGCTGAGTGTAAATGTGTGCCCAGAGTTGCTTAAAATCTTACACATGTCTTTGGACTGTGGGGGGAAACCGGAGTACCCGGAGTAACCGGGAGGACATGCAGACTCCACATAGAAAGAACCCAGGCCGCCCCACCCTGGGATTGAACCCGGGACCTTCTTGCTGTGAGGCAGCATCGCTACCCACCGAGGCACGGTTTACATGTTACATAATATATAATTTGTGTTATTTGTGCAGCCATTAACGCCGAACGTTCTAATCAATGACCTGCCTGAAGACTTTTATGATTTATATGAATTTTGAGAGGAAAGGAGTGCAAAACCACATGCTGCACACATTACAAAGGCATGGCCATGGAAGAAGTGGGTAGGAGTACAGGACTGGCCCACCTGCAGTCCTGACCTGCAATTTCAGTTCGTCATGTATGGACTGAAAACTGCAATAAGACAGACTCTAATTTAGAAAATTTAGTTACAATTTATTTTTGCATGAAAACCAAAAATGGAAAGAGTTAGGATAGGAGGTCAGTACAGCGTGTTTGCAGTGTAAAAAGAACTGAAATAAACCATGGGTCCATGGCTGGGGTGCTCAAATCAACCCTGGATCCTACAGTGGAGTCCTGTAATGACTCTCTACGAACACAGATGGGGAATGTTTTCATCACAACTTATCACTTGGCGTGCTACCATGACACGTTTCACCTGGAGGTTTCCCACCAGTTCGCACATCCCGAGTCTGGTGTCAAGTCAGTTCGAGGCTTAAATCAGACAGTATTTAAATGGAGGGGATTTTCCCAGCATGCAGAAGAAAGGAGAAAGCCTTCGCACTATAAAGCAAAATGTCCAGCTGCTAGAATGTTAAATGTTTTCTTAAATTTGACCTCACGTTAATTAATTGATTCGTACGATCAGCTGCAGAAACAGAAACAGAATGGGCATGGGGGGAGGGGGATAAGGAGAGCGCAATAGCTCACTTTTAAACGTTTCAAAAGAGGGACTAGTATAGAGGAACGCACACTGCATTCTCCATACTTCAGGCTTGGTCAAGGACTTAAAAATGTGCCAGAAAATCCAAACCACCCAAGGAAAATCCACTGGGAGGGTGAAGACAGCACCCCATAACCCTGTCCAAAAGATAATATAACCCTGATGTCTTTAGGTATCAACAGATATTTTCTAAAATGTCTAAATGTTGCTCTTACACATGGTAACCCACAGTTTTATTACGATCAACACTTTCCAGGGCCGATGTTTCTAACGCTGCGTTTCAAGATAATCAAAAATATGGTATTTATTTCCGTCCACTAGGACTTCGAGTGATCCACGGGCCGAATCGGGCACCTATCCCAGAGAACGCACGGCACAGACGTTTGCTTGCATAGCATCGTGCCCTAACGTGTTTTATTCAGCTCAACGTTTTAGTTCGTACGTTTTAAAAGTGGGACGGCCTTAAACCTACCAGCTAAGGTACTGGAATAGAGTAGCGGTTTGTATCACGTAACGTCCATGATCTGAGGAATGAAGTGTGAACTTTGCACTGCCCAAATGCCACATGATACAGTTTATTTATAAGGAATGCATCGATATCAGTATCCATATCAGGTATCGGGTCTGATATTGTTCTCATGTACTTACAGAATTGTTCCCATACAGGGCATCCAGTACCAATGTTTAGAAACGTAACGCTGAGCGTTTGGGTGAAGAACCAATGTCAGTAGCTTGTTCTGCTCTGCCTAATGACAAACGATTCAATCACATGATGTAGATTTCATTTTAAAAACATGATTTAGATGACCCGTTTTAAAAGCGGGACAGCGGTAACCTAGCAGCTAAGGTAATGGACTCTGGGTCAGAAGGTCCAGGGTTCAAATCCCACCTCTGCCGAGTTGCCCTAGTTGGGTCCTTGAGCAAGGCCCTTAACCCACAATTGCTTGGATTGTAAGACTATGTGAGTTGTAAGTCGCTCTGGATAAGGGCGTCTGCTAACTGCTGAAATGGAAATGGAAATCTTGTGCATATATACAGAGGTGAACAAGTGCAGCGCCCGAGTTGGCCATGGCCATTATTAGTGTGATAATTTGTGTTAGCAAAACGCCTACAAAACCTGATTAGGTGTTTATGAGTAGGGAGGATATTAAACTGTGCTGGACTCCAGACATCGAGCCCTTGATTTACATTTAATAACAGATTTCCACTGGAAGTCTGAAGTATGGCATAATGAGATCTGCAATATGGATGGAAAAAGACATTTCTGATATAAACACAGATCCGTTTTGGTGGAGATGTAAGATTTGTTCTTCTAGCGGATGTCAGCCTTCTGGGAAATTCTGTCAGGCGACTGTGGCTTTCTCAGACCTCCATCCATCTCCCGTTTAATCCATACGGGGTCACGGGACAGCCGGTGCCCAACCGGCATCTCTGGGCGCAAGGGTAGGAACAACCGTAGACGGGGCACCAATCCATTGTAGGGCAGACACACAGTCACACGCTGAAGGCCACTTTAGAGACCCCAATTAACCTAACAGGCATGTTAGGACTGTGGGAGGAAACCGGAGTACCCGGAGTTAACCCACATAGACAGATAGACAGACAGGAAAGGACATGCAGACTCAACACAGAAAGGACCCCGGCCGCTCCACCCTTCGTGCTATGAGGCAGCGGCGCCCCCCACCGAGCCGCCCCTTTCTCACACCTTCAAAATACACTCTATCAACCTCGGTAAGACCAAATCTGTACTACACTGCTCACAAATTGGGGGATAGTTGTGAGCAGTATGTATCAACTGTGGGCAGCACGGTGACTCAGTGGGGTAGCACCGGGTGGCACCGCTGCCCCACAGCAAAAAGGGCCCAGGTTCAATCACAGGGAGGAACGGCCTGGGTTCTTTCTGTGTGGAGTCTGCATGTCCTCCCCGTGTCTGCGTGGGTTTACTCCGGGTACTCCAGTTTCCTCTGAATTGACGTGTTAGGTTAAATGGTGTCTCTAAAGTGGCCCTTAGTGTGTGTGTGTGTGTGAGACCTAAGATTGATTGGTGTCCCATCTAGGGTTGCCCTTGTGCCCGTGTGGATTAAGTGGAAGATAATGAGTGAATGAATGCATTAACAGTATCCGTCCAGGACGAAGTTCTGAGACAGGGCCTTTTAACATAATCATGGCAAACTCACAATTCAACACAAACCATGGTCATGTCATGGTTTTCTAAAAAAAATAGAGATCTAAACAGGTAGTATGATAATCTGACAGTCATAAGAACAGGTATGTGCAGCATAACGTCCAATAAGGTTATTAGCTTTATTATTAAGGTTATCGAGCTACTGAATGCATCTATTACACTGCCAGATCTAGTACTGGGCAAGTCTTAGGCCACATTGGGTCCCTGAGCAAGGCCCTTAACCCACAATTGCTTGGATTGTAAGACTGTATGAATTGTAAGTCGCTCTGGATAATGAAAATTTTTTCCCCAATTCAATGCCTTCAGTAACGATATATTAATAAATATTAGAATCTCTTGTCAGTGTGGTTATGGGAGAGGAGTTGCTAGCTGCCTGTCTCGACGTAAGCAAGGCGCTTTTGTTGTGGACAGAACACATTCACATATAATTGATTTTGCTCTTTTCAGTGGTTGAACCAACGCGTTACATTTACACCCCCTACTCGCCTATCTGGGTGAGAAAATTAGTTTGGCTTCACTGTTGCTTTACCTAGAGGTTTGTGGGTGCCCGTTCTTCCTTATCGAGTGAAAGGAAAGCTGTTATTTCCTCTGTATAGGGGTATATGGGGTTCGGGGTCGATAACGACCCTATAGCGGCATATGGCGGCCAGGGTCCGAAGGCGACCCCTCCGGCCACGTACCCAGGATGCGAGCTTCACAAGCCGTGGGTCTGGGGTGCAGCCCCTACCAGCCACAACTCCCGGGCGCCATCAGCTGCCGGGGAATGAAGCGGTGGAGTCCACACCGGACTGTGGGAGAATGCGCCACGATGAGGTGCTGATTTGGGACGTCTCCCAAATCGCAAGGCACGGGGGGGACTCCGGAACACGGAAAAGGCGTTTCCGGAGCGCCAGAGGGCGAGCGTGAGCTGGAGTGTGCAGTATCACAAGAAGAAGAGGAGTCGTTGCTCGTCTCAAATGGAGGCGTGCAGCTAGCTGAAGTGAGGCTCGATAAGAGCTGGGCTGGGACGGAACAGGGAAAACTGGATCTTTTCCTAAAAGACTAATTACATCCCTCGTACACATCCTTTAGCCTTTCCTAAACGCCCCCGGATGTTACCGACTGAAAGTGGAGATGGAACGAACGAGCAGCGTATCGAGGTGTTTGTGCACCAGTGGTTGGGTGTGCAGCAAGTTCAATGACCTGGCAGTGAACAACGCTAAAACTCCCCCTTAAATAGGGGAAGAAGCAGGTGTTCGCTATCAAGTTATAAATTAAACGCTTAATATAAACCGCTTGCTCTGTAAAGACAATCGGCAAGGCAGCATTACGAGGGAAAAGGTAGGAACCCTAACAGACTCAGTATCCTTTAAGTTTGTCTTTGTTTCATTGCAGCTATTTGCTAAAATCTAAAAAGTTCATTTTATTTCTCATTAATGTACACTCAGCATCCCATCTTGACAGATAAAAACAGACATTTAGAATTTTTTGCATATTTACTAAAAAAGAAAAACTGAAATATGACATGGTCATATGGTCAAGTATTCAGACACTTTGCTCAGTATTTAGTAGAAGCTCCCTTTTGACTTAGTACAGTCAGGAATCTTCTAGGGAATGATGTAACAAGTTTTTACACCTTGATTTAGGGATTCTCTGCCATTCTTCTTTGCAGATCCTTCCCCGGTTTGCCAGGTTGGATGGTGAATGATAGTAGACGGCCATTTTTAGGTCTCTCCTGATATGCCCAGTTGGGTTTAGGTCAGGGCTCTGGCTGGGCCACTCAAGAATGGTCACAGAGTTGTTCTGAAGCCACTCCTTTGTTATTTTAGCTGTGTGTTTAGGGTCATTGTCTTGTTGGAAGGTGAGCCTTCAGTCCAGTCTAAGGTTTTGCGCATTTTTCTTCCAGGATATGTCTGTAGTCTGGGAGTCTTTTGTGTACGCTTTCATATATCCTGCACTAAGGAAAGGCTTCTGTCTGAAGTGATCTTTGGGTTCTTCTTACTTCTCTCACCACTTCTCCCATGATTGCTCAGTTTGGCTGGACAGCCAGGTCTAGGAAGAGTTTTACTCATCCCAAACTTTTTCCATTCATGGATTATGGTGGCCGCTGTGCTCTTAGGTACCTTAGGTGCTGCAGAATTTTTTGTAACCATGGCCAGATCTGTGTCTTGCCACAATCTCTGAGCTCCTTGGGCAGTTCCTTCAACCTCATGATTCCTCATGCTATAATAAAACCAATTTTAAGAAAAGGAATGGCCATTCTAAAATGACTCCTGGACTGACAAGAGACTGGAAAAGTCTGGCCTGCATGGCAGACTCCCAAGATCCAACCACTGCTGAGCAAAAAGAACATAAAGGTTCGTCTCAGTTTTGCCAGAAAACATCTTGATGATCCCCAAGACTTTTGGGAGAATGAACATGACTGAATATGAAATAGTGTTTATTACAGAATAACAAAATGAAAACCAAAACCTTGAGAGTGAAAGGTGATCGGGTACAAGAAGCTGCTAAAGGAGCGAGCGCACCGATTTACCCAAACAACAAAAAGGGGGGCAGCGATGGCATGGGTGTGTGGTTGCGTCCAGAGCTGCTGACAAGGAGAATCCAGAGGCAGTGAAAAAAGAAAAGCTAATCAGTACGAAGTCAGTGAGTGGGGGGAATTTGGCTGGAGGGCTAACGTCAGGTTGCCACTGGTTTGAGTTGGGAGACATCAAATGTGGGTTGTATACGCATGTGTTTAGGAAGTTTAAGGTGGACAGAAGTGGGCTTAATTACCTTCTGAACAGACCAGTGTAATGGGGGGGCCAGCTTTTTGGGCTCGATGTGTAAAGGAATATTGTGGACCAAGAGCCAGACAGCTTAGCCAGAGGAGTAGGTAGGCCCGGGATTCCGGGAGCAGTTGGCCAATTGCTGGGACATCCCATGACCATTAAGGAGTCTGACTTCGATGTTGTTCCCGATCTTGCGACAATGGCACTATTGGTGAACGATCGAGGGAACCACGTCTGATTCCTGGTTGGTGAGGAGGAGTTGGGAGCTACCCCTCAAAATGGGATTGGTTGGACTGGTTTGATCCTGAATACCTGGTCAAACATAATCTCGGCCATCTCTGAGGCTGTGGGGAGTTTTGGCAGAGGCATGAGGCACATGACCTTGGAGAACCTGTCAGTGATGGTGAGTATTACCATCATCCCCTTAGACTCTGAGACTCCCATGATGAAATCCACCGAGATGTGGGACCATGAGCATCCAGGAATAGGTAAGAGATGAAGGGCCTGCGGAGGGCTGGTGCAAGGCCTTGCTCCGAGTGCATGTGGTGCAGGTGGCCACAAACTCTTTCATTTCCATATCCATGGAGGGCCACCAAAAACATCTCCAGAGGAGGGCCAATTTGTGGTGTCTACCCAGGTGACAGGCAGACTTAGTGGTGTGTCCCCCTGGAGGACGGGAGGCGATTACAAGGTCCACCCCCGGGATCGGGCTCAGTCCCTTGTGCTTCTCTTACTGTCCATTCAACCTCCCAGTAGAAATGTGTTCCTTGAGCCTGACCTATAGGTGAGGATGAAATTGAAGCGGCCGAAAAACAGGGCCCACCTGACCTGACGGGAGTTGAGACGCTTCGCTGACTGAATGTAGGCCAGTTTGTTGTTCTGTTCTGTGTACTCCAGCCAGTGTCTCCACTCCTCCAAGGCCAATTTTTCTGCCAGAAGTTCTTACATTTAAGGCATTTTGCAGGCAACCTTATCCAGAATGGCTTACAACTGATACAGTTTTACAATCCAAGCAATAGTGAGTTACAGGCCTTGCTTAAAGACCCAACTGTTGCAGCTTGGCAGAGGTGGGATTTGAACCCTGGACCATCAGGTCCATTCAGGTCCAGAGTCCAGAACCTTAACCGCTAGGCTACCGCAGTCTTGGTTCCCCACATAGTTCTGTCATAGCTGTAGTGGGACTGCTACGTTGAAACAGGACCACCTGGACCGGATGTGAGGTCGTTCCAGCTGGAAAAACAACAAGAACACCACGGAATATTCTGAAACCGACCAGGAGCCCTGGCGAAGGCTGATGAGGTAACTCGATGCTGTTTCGTCACGGCTAGAGTGATCAAATACCGCCCTGAACCGACGGACAAAGTCAGCATATCAAAGGTCCTCAAAACCTTCCTGGCAGAGTACAACCTCGTCCCACGTTAAGGCTCGGTGCTGAATGAGGCCAATAACGTAAAATATCTGGCTCACATCTGTAGAAAAGGCAAAGGGATGCTGTTTGAACACCAGTCCACACTGTAACAAGAACTCCAACACCTGGGGAGTTGGGTGCATGATGGGCAGCTCCAGGTTAAGATGTAATCGGAAATCGGTGTGTAGAACGAGGGAGGAGTAGTGATGCGATCCGCCAGTCTAATGGATCGGTGTGGAAGCAAACACACACCTCTCTGCACGGAGAGAGCGAAACAGTACTAAGGGATCGGGGTGAAAGAACGATAAGAGGGAAGAGGCGGAGCGGACCCAGGCGATCCCTAACAAATACAGCTTTTCAGAAAAGGAACATCATACCAACAGTAAAATTTGGTGCTAATAGTGTGAAGGTCTGGGGCTGTTTTGCTGCTTCAGGATTTCAGGATTCAAGATTTACTGTGCTAAATAGAACCATGAATTCTGCCGACATCCAAACAATCCTGAAGGAGAAAGTCCGGCCCTCTGTTCATGACCTCAGTCCGAGGCGCATTTGGGTCCTGCAGCAGCACAATGATCCAAAACACCCCAGCAAGACCAGCTTTGAATGGCTTAAGGAAAACTAAATTGGGACTTTGGAGTGGCCCAGTCAACGTCCTGACCTGAATCTGATTGAGATGCTGTGGCATGACCTTAAAAATGGGGTTCATGCTCAGAAACCCTCCAGTGTAGCTGAATTACAATAATTCTATGACGTTTTGGCTAAAATTCCTCTACAGCGCTGTAAAAGATTCATTACTAGTTATAACAAACACTTTGTTACAGGGTGAATAAAGCAGTTATTAGGTTTAGGGGGCAATTACTTTTTCACACAGGGACCGGTAGGTTTGGATTATTTTTTCCTTAATAATAAAGAACTTTATTTATAAACTGTATTTTGGGTTTACTTGCGCACGCATGACTGATGGTTCCTATGTCACTATGTACGTATGCATGTGGGGGTGTGTGTGGTCGGGGAGGGGGGTGAAGTAAGGGTTTGAAGAGTGAGAGTGTGTGTGTGTGTGTGTGTGTGTGTGTGTGTGTGTGTGAGACAGGATGCACATGTGACAGACATTTGTGGTTATGGGTAGGTCACCTTAAACAAACTGCGATCAATCAAATGTCAAAACCAACAACACAACACTACTTATTTATTATTTATTTATTTTTATGGTGCTGATGTGCTGAACTTTACTCAGCATGTTGTGGCCAGCTGTCAGTTGGCCTCATTTTGTACTTCCTGTACAAAGTACTGCAAAGAGCAAATGGAAAAAGTCGGTTCCTGACTGTGGTTGCACAAAGGAGACGTTCCACTGCATTTCCCACTGTGTTTTAATCTAACACTGTAGAACGACAATGTTTCATGTTCAGTGTTTCCTCACAAGCTACATTTTAAAATGCAGTCACTTAAATACTTATTTACGGCTTCAAACATCTGTCAGCTTGTAAGAAACGACCCCTGCCCTCATTTAGAGCCAGGCGTTTGTTACTTCCTGTTCAGAGCGTGTGGTTTCTAAACCCACCAGCAGAGCTGAAGAATACGTGTGTGTTTTTTTCATGGCTTGATCTGTCACACACACACACACACACACACACACACACACACACACACACACACACACACACACACAGGGTTCTCATCACCATGGCAACACTTGTCATGTCTCTATACACTAAATATGGATTTTCACACCATTTTTTTTTAATTGTTGAGGAGATTTGAGTTAAGACTGCAACCCCCCCCCCCTTCTTAGACTGGGAGTGGCACCCTAATTCAGGATTTAGGTTGATAAGGGATTGAATATCTGATATAAGATATAACCTTTTACATGCTTTTAAAACACACACCGATATACTTCAGCTCTGCTGGTGAGTTTAGAAACCACACGCTCTGAACAGGAAGTGGCAAACGGCTGGCTCTAAATGAGATCAGGGGTCTTTCAAAAAAGAGGCCCTGCTGTGGTTTGGCTTCTCCCCTGTGTCGCCTTTTCTGTTCACATTTTAGTTCACGTGTCTTTCGGGAGCTACAACGGTTCTTGGGCTTCGCCAAACTTTTATCGCTGTTTCATCTGGGATTACAGCAAAGTGGGGCCCCGCCCCCACCTCACCAGTCTCACTTCTCACTTCTGTTGGACCGCCGAGGCCAACAGGGCTTTTATCTGGCTCAAGAAACAGTTCACATCCGCCCCAGTCCTGACCCATTACAATCCTAATAGACAGTTCATTATCAAGGTAGATGCCTCGGACTCTGGTGTGGGAGCCTTCCTTTCACAGCGCACGGATTCAGACAACAAGCTGCACCCCTGAACCATCTTCTTCCGTCGTCTCTCCTCCGCCGAACGCAACTACAACATGGGCAACAGGGAACTCTTGGCGGTCAAGCTCGTCCTGGAGGAATGGAAACATTGGCTGAAGGGCTCTGAACAACCATTCGTCATCTGGATGGACCATAAGAACCTCGTCTACATTCAGATGGCGAGGCGGTTGAACTCCTGTCAGGCCAGGTGGGCCCTCTTTTACTCGAGGTTCAACTTTTCACTGACCTACCCACCTGGCTCAAGGAACATCAAGCCAGATGCCCTCTCACGCCGAATCTGATTAGCGGACACGCCGGCCGGCGAGGACACCATCCTCCCTCCGACCATTTGGTGGCGCACCTCACAAGAGGTTCAACGCGTCATAGAGACGCAGGGAACGGAGCCCGACCCCAGGGGTGGACCACCGAGTCATCTGTACATTCCTTCACTTGGCCATGACCGCCACTCTCCTGTAGAGACATAGATCCAGGTTCGCCTGCCACCCAGGCAACCACCACAAGCTGGCCCTCCTGCGAAAGTTCTTTTGGTGGCCATCTTTGGAGGTCGATGTCAGGGAATTTGTGGCTGCTTGCCCCACATGCGCCACCAGTCTTCTCAGGACTCCTCCGATGACACTCCCGGTTCCAGGGTGGTCCTGGTGACACATCGCAGTGGATTTTATCACAGTACTCCCACAGTCCGACGGGTAGTCGACAGGTTCTCCAAGGCTGTCTGACTGCTTGCTCTGCCTAAACTCCCCATAGCAGTGGAAATGGTAAAGTTTCTGTTCGACCACGTCTGCAAAATCCATGGTATACCATCACGTCAAAGACATCCACCACGTGGAGCTCCCAGTTGGCTTGGGCGGAGTACGGCCAAAACACTCTCCCCAACTCTGCCATGGGCCGATCCCCTTATGAAGCCTCCATGGGCTATCTTCCACCGCTGTTCCCCAACCAAGAGATTCAGGCAGTCCCCTCTGGTGCGCACCATCTATGCCGCTGCTGGAGAATGCCCAGCACACAACCAGCTGTTGCCGGAGACCAGAACACACTTAAACACTGGGACAACCAGTTGCGGCTCAAAACATCCCTCTCTCTGTTGACCCGTTCCCGGTTGAGAAGGTGATTAACCCTCGCTCCGTCCACCTGAAATAACCCTGCACATTCACCCGACCTTTCACGTGTGACAGCTCAAACTCGTCACTGCCTCAGCACACACACACACACACACACACACACACACACACACACACAACCGCCGTACCCTGCTCACTCTGGCTCGTCCAGCTTCCTGGACTTGTTTAGACCCATAAGAGGCCCAGGCTGCGTTAAGATTAAAGAGAGGATTGCGAAGACAGAATTAAAAATATAAGAATTGAAAGTGTTTAAAGTTACCTTTTTTAACAAATATTGAACATAAAATATTCTCATTCAACAGTGTTATATTATCTCACACTTATTATCTGAAAAAGAAACACACAAAAAATACTATGAAGTTGCTATTATGTAGTGGAAAGTTTTGTGTGAGTAGTGAAACCACATTAAGAAACCAACTCCACTGCACTTGTTAAAAGTTTGAAATAAGCCTGCACTCTGCAGAGCAGCACAGGAAACTGGTCACTGCAGGGTACAAACTGAGGCCTGCTCTCTTCTGAGTGTGTTTGGCAACTCACCACAACATCTAGATTAAAGTTCAATGTCACTTCTTTATTTAAAATGGATATAACATGTAAAATTTTAAACTTTTAGAACTTGACAAGAACAATAAAACATCTAATTTAAATGATAGCATTTAATACATTCATGAAAATTAATAAAATATTGAATAAAATAATGCTAAAATAACATTTCTGCATTATTTAGTCTAGTACACAGAGTCACTGCAGAATCTTGTGTCCTTAGCAGGAAAGTTCTGAGGATATGAAATCTAGAACTGGAGATGAAGCCGGGAACTGTTAGTGGAACTATAGCTCAGCGAGAAAACAGAATATATAGTTGGCTATTGCTAATAAGACAAAGTCTATTAAACTAACACATTTGAATGACTAGCACTAAGTACTAGTACATCAGCAACCCTCCCTCCCAACAATTAACAACCCCGACTGATCCCAACAACCAACATCGCAGGTCACTACAAAACTCTTTGATTTTGAACCCCTGGGTCTGCACTTAGTCTAAATTAGGATGCACAACTCAAGATCAAGCCCAGCTCACTGGACACTCCTGGCCATAGGGGCAAGGCATGCCAAGGAGGGCAAGCCAGATATGACCCCAGACTCTGACCGCAGAAAGCCATGCATCCCAGTCTTATGTCTAACTATAATCCTGTGCAAATAAGAACACTATTAGTCTAGATTTTAAAATTTGTGTCTGAATCCTGAACTAAAGTAGAGTGTTTATTCAATAGTTTCTAATCTATTACATTTTATATGAAGATTTACTACAAGATTCAGTAAGTGGAGAATTCAACCGTGATGTTATGTGAACCAGTTTCTCAGCATCTATTAAAGAGAGGACGTGTCTAAAATAGCAATATTACGTAACTGAAAGAAGGAAATTCTTGTAATGTTGCTAATGTACACAGCAAAGAAAAGATCTAAATGAAATGTGGCACTGCCTCATTACAGGGTTCACTCAGGTAATTTTTACGGTGACTTATATCAATAAGTAACTACATTTTCTCTTTTCTCTCATCACAAGAGCTGTATGAAGAAGAACATCTCTGAACAATCAACATGTTCCAGATGTTATCTGGTGTAGAACTGCTGGATGTTCTCACTTTACTAAAACAGCTGAAAGATCTGCACAAGTTT